>WEDG01003316.1:0-186589 GCA_017591395.1 Schistocephalus solidus | reverse complement strand
TGACCTAAATTGACCCGGCTTCAAGGCGGCCGATGATATAAAATGAAGCCTGACTGTTCAAGACCAAGGTGGATTACCTATCAGAGATCTCCAGACTAAGTCAGAAATACTAGACGAGGTGAGTCACATTACTCCTGAAGACAACTCTCTGCGAACTTGTTTGTACTATGCGGCAAAATAATTCATCAGAAGTGGCAAAAAAATCATGCACTTTTCAACCCAAAACTGTTTTTTTCAAATGCCTTTGTCAATTGTAAGTATTCGAAATCACGGCTTTTAGCCCGGCTTCAAGCGCATCAGATTGCTTATAGAGAGGAAAAACGCGCTGAGTTGTTGACCTAAATTGACCCGGCTTCAAGGCGGCCGATGATATAAAATGAAGCCTGACTGTTCAAGACCAAGGTGGATTACCTATCAGAGATCTCCAGACTAAGTCAGAAATACTAGACGAGGTGAGTCACATTACTCCTGAAGACAACCTCTCTGCGAACTTGTTTGTACTATGCGGCAAAAATAATTCATCAGAAGTGGCAAAATCATGCACTTTTTCAACCCAAAACTGTTTTTCAAATGCCTTTGTCAATTGTAAGTATTCGAAAATCACGGCTTTTAGCCCGGCTTCAAGCGCATCAGATTGCTTATAGAGAGGAAAAACGCGCTGATATGTTGAACTCAATTGACCCGGCTTCAAGGCGGCCGATGATATAAAATGAAGCCTGACTGTTCAAGACCAAGGTGGATTACCTATCAGAGATCTCCAGACTAAGTCAGAAATACTAGACGAGGTGATTAAAATTACTCCTGAAGACAACCTCTCTGCGAACTTGTTTGTACTATGCGGCAAAAATAATTCATCAGAAGTGGCAAAAATCATGCACTTTTCAACCCAAAACTGTTTTTTTCAAATGCCTTTTGTCAATTGTAAGTATTCGAAATCACGGTTTTTAGCCCGGCTTCAAGCGCATCAGATTGCTTATAGAGAGGAAAAACGCGCTGAGTTGTTGACCTAAATTGACCCGGCTTCAAGGCGGCCGATGATATAAAATGAAGCCTGACTGTTCAAGACCAAGGTGGATTACCTATCAGAGATCTCCAGACTAAGTCAGAAATACTAGACGAGGTGGTCACATTCTCTGAAGACAACCTCTCTGCGAACTTGTTTGTACTATGCGGCAAAAATAATTCATCAGAAGTGGCAAAAATCATGCACTTTTTCAACCCAAAACTGTTTTTCAAATGCCTTTGTCAATTGTAAGTATTCGAAATCACGGTTTTTAGCCCGGCTTCAAGCGCATCAGATTGCTTATAGAGAGGAAAAACGCGCTGAGTTGTTGACCTAAATTGACCCGGCTTCAAGGCGGCCGATGATATAAAATGAAGCCTGACTGTTCAAGACCAAGGTGGATTACCTATCAGAGATCTCCAGACTAAGTCAGAAATACTAGACGAGGTGAGTCAAATTACTCTGAAGACAAACTCTCTGCGAACTTGTTTGTACTATGCGGCAAAATAATTCATCAGAAGTGGCAAAAATCATGCACTTTTCAACCCAAAACTGTTTTTCAAATGCCTTTGTCAATTGTAAGTATTCGAAATCACGGTTTTTAGCCCGGCTTCAGGCGCATCAGATTGCTTATAGAGAGGAAAAACGCGCTGAGATGTTGACCTAAATTGACCCGGCTTCAAGGCGGCCGATGATATAAAATGAAGCCTGACTGTTCAAGACCAAGGTGGATTACCTATCAGAGATCTCCAGACTAAGTCAGAAATACTAGACGAGGTGAGTCACATTACTCCTGAAGACAACCTCTCTGCGAACTTGTTTGTACTATGCGGCAAAATAATTCATCAGAAGTGGCAAAAATCATGCACTTTTCAACCCAAAACTTTTTTTTCAAATGCCTTTGTCAATTGTAAGTATTCGAAATCACGGTTTTTAGCCCGGCTTCAAGCGCAACAGATAGCTTATAGAGAGGAAAAACGCGCTGAGTTGTTGACCTAAATTGACCCGGCTTCAAGGCGGCCGATGATATAAAATGAAGCCTGACTGTTCAAGACCAAGGTGGATTACCTATCAGAGATCTCCAGACTAAGTCAGAAATACTAGACGAGGTGATTAAAATTACTTCTGAAGACAACCTCTCTGCGAACTTGTTTGTACTATGCGGCAAAAATAATTCATCAGAAGTGGCAAAAATCATGCACTTTTCAACCCAAAACTGTTTTTCAAATGCCTTTGTCAATTGTAAGTATTCGAAATCACGGCTTTTTAGCCCGGCTTCAGGCGCATCAGATTGCTTATAGAGAGGAAAACGCGCTGAGTTGTTGACCTAAATTGACCCGGCTTCAAGGCGGCCGATGATATAAAATGAAGCCTGACTGTTCAAGACCAAGGTGGATTACCTATCAGAGATCTCCAGACTAAGTCAGAAATACTAGACGAGGTGAGTCACATTACTCCTGAAGACAACCTCTCTGCGAACTTGTTTGTACTATGCGGCAAAATAATTCATCAGAAGTGGCAAAAATCATGCACTTTTCAACCCAAAACTGTTTTTCCAAATGCCTTTGTCAATTGTAAGTATTCGAAATCACGGTTTTCAGCCCGGCTTCAAGCGCATCAGATTGCTTATAGAGAGGAAAACGCGCTGAGTTGTTGACCTAAATTGACCCGGCTTCAAGGCGGCCGATGATATTAAATGAAGCCTGACTGTTCAAGACCAAGGTGGATTACCTATCAGAGATCTCCAGACTAAGTCAGAAATACTAGACGAGGTGATTAAAATTACTCCTGAAGACAACCTCTCTGCGAACTTGTTTGTACTATGCGGCAAAATAATTCATCAGAAGTGGCAAAAATCATGCACTTTTCAACCCAAAACTGTTTTTCAAATGCCTTTGTCAATTGTAAGTATTCGAAATCACGGCTTTTAGCCCGGCTTCAAGCGCATCAGATTGCTTATAGAGAGGAAAAACGCGCTGAGTTGTTGACCTAAATTGACCCGGCTTCAAGGCGGCCGATGATATTAAATGAAGCCTGACTGTTCAAGACCAAGGTGGATTACCTATCAGAGATCTCCAGACTAAGTCAGAAATACTAGACGAGGTGATTAAAATTACTCCTGAAGACAACCTCTCTGCGAACTTGTTTGTACTATGCGGCAAAATAATTCATCAGAAGTGGCAAAATCATGCACTTTTCAACCCAAAACTGTTTTTCAAATGCCTTTGTCAATTGTAAGTATTCGAAATCACGGCTTTTAGCCCGGCTTCAAGCGCATCAGATTGCTTATAGAGAGGAAAAACGCGCTGAGTTGTTGACCTAAATTGACCCGGCTTCAAGGCGGCCGATGATATAAAATGAAGCCTGACTGTTCAAGACCAAGGTGGATTACCTATCAGAGATCTCCAGACTAAGTCAGAAATACTAGACGAGGTGAGTCACATTACTCCTGAAGACAACCTCTCTGCGAACTTGTTTAGTACTATGCGGCAAAATAATTCATCAGAAGTGGCAAAATCATGCACTTTTCAACCCAAAACTGTTTTTCAAATGCCTTTGTCAATTGTAAGTATTCGAAATCACGGCTTTTAGCCCGGCTTCAAGCGCATCAGATTGCTTATAGAGAGGAAAAACGCGCTGAGTTGTTGACCTAATTGACCCGGCTTCAAGGCGGCCGATGATATAAAAATGAAGCCTGACTCTTCAAGACCAAGGTGGATTACCTATCAGAGATCTCCAGACTAAGTCAGAAATACTAGACGAGGTGATTCAAATTACTCTGAAAACAACCTCTCTGCGAACTTGTTTGTACTATGCGGCAAAATAATTCATCAGAAGTGGCAAAAACATGCACTTTTCAACCCATAACTGTTTTCATTTGCCTTTGTCAATTGTAAGTATTCGAAATCACGGCTTTTACCCGGCTTCAAGCGCATCAGATTGCTTATAGAGAGGAAAACGCGCTGAGTTGTTGACCTAAATTGACCCGGCTTCAAGGCGGCCGATGATATAAAATGAAGCCTGACTGTTCAAGACCAAGGTGGATTACCTATCAGAGATCTCCAGACTAAGTCAGAAATACTAGACGAGGTGAGTCACATTACTCCTGAAGACAACCTCTCTGCGAACTTGTTTGTACTATGCGGCAAAATAATTCATCAGAAGTGGCAAAAATCATGCACTTTTCAACCCAAAACTGTTTTTCAAATGCCTTTGTCAATTGTAAGTATTCGAAATCACGGTTTTTAGCCCGGCTTCAAGCGCATCAGATTGCTTATAGAGAGGAAAACGCGCTGAGTTGTTGACCTAAATTGACCCGGCTTCAAGGCGGCCGATGATTTAAATGAAGCCTGACTGTTCAAGACCAAGGTGGATTACCTATCAGAGATCTCCAGACTAAGTCAGAAATACTAGACGAGGTGAGTCACATTACTCCTGAAGACAACCTCTCTGCGAACTTGTTTGTACTATGCGGCAAAATAATTCATCAGAAGTGGCAAAAATCATGCACTTTTCAACCCAAAACTGTTTTTCAAATGCCTTTGTCAATTGTAAGTATTCGAAATCACGGCTTTTAGCCCTGCTTCAAAGGCATCAGATTGCTTATAGAGAGGAAAACGCGCTGAGTTATTGACCTAAATTGACCCGGCTTCAAGGCGGCCGATGATATAAAATGAAGCCTGACTGTTCAAGACCAAGGTGGATTACCTATCAGAGATCTCCAGACTAAGTCAGAAATACTAGACGAGGTGAGTCAAATTACTCCTGAAGACAACCTCTCTGCGAACTTGTTTGTACTATGTGGCAAAAATAATTCATCAGAAGTGGCAAAAATCATGCACTTTTCAACCCAAAACTGTTTTTTTCAAATGCCTTTGTCAATTGTAAGTATTCGAAATCACGGCTTTTAGCCCGGCTTCAAGCGCATCAGATTGCTTATAGAGAGGAAAACGCGCTGAGTTGTTGACCTAAATTGACCCGGCTTCAAGGCGGCCGATGATATAAAATGAAGCCTGACTGTTCAAGACCAAGGTGGATTACCTATCAGAGATCTCCAGACTAAGTCAGAAATACTAGACGAAGTGAGTCACATTACTTCTGAAGACAACCTCTCTGCGAACTTGTTTGTACTATGCGGCAAAAATAATTCATCAGAAGTGGCAAAAATCATGCACTTTTCAACCCAAAACTGTTTTTCAAATGCCTTTGTCAATTGTAAGTATTCGAAATCACGGCTTTTAGCCCGGCTTCAAGCGCATCAGATTGCTTATAGAGAGGAAAAACGCGCTGAGTTGTTGACCTAAATTGACCCGGCTTCAAGGCGGCCGATGATATAAAATGAAGCCTGACTGTTCAAGACCAAGGTGGATTACCTATCAGAGATCTCCAGACTAAGTCAGAAATACTAGACGAGGTGATTAAAATTACTTCTGAAGACCACCTCTCTGCGAACTTGTTTGTACTATGCGGCAAAATAATTATTCAGAAGTGGCAAAAATCATGCATTTTCAAACCAAAACGTTTTTCCAAATGCCTTTGTCAATTGTAAGTATTCGAAATCACGGCTTTTTAGCCCGGCTTCAAGCGCATCAGATTGCTTATAGAGAGGAAAACGCGCTGAGTTGTTGACCTAAATTGACCCGGCTTCAAGGCGGCCGATGATATAAAATGAAGCCTGACTGTTCAAGACCAAGGTGGATTACCTATCAGAGATCTCCAGACTAAGTCAGAAATACTAGACGAGGTGAGTCAAAATTACTTCTGAAGACAACCTCTCTGCGAACTTGTTTGTACTATGCGGCAAAAATAATTCATCAGAAGTGGCAAAAAATCATGCACTTTTCAACCCAAAACTGTTTTTCCAAATGCCTTTGTCAATTGTAAGTATTCGAAATCACGGCTTTCAGCCCGGCTTCAAGCGCATCAGATTGCTTATAGAGAGGAAAACGCGCTGAGTTGTTGACCTAAATTGACCCGGCTTCAAGGCGGCCGACGATATAAAAATGAAGCCTGACTGTTCAAGACCAAGGTGGATTACCTATCAGAGATCTCCAGACTAAGCCAGAAATACTAGACAAGGTGATTAAAATTACTTATGAAGACCACCTCTGCGAACTTGTTTGTACTATGCGGCAAAATAATTCATCAGAAGTGGCAAAAATCATGCACTTTTCAACCCAAAACTGTTTTTCAAATGCCTTTGTCAATTGTAAGTATTCGAAATCACGGCTTTTAGCCCGGCTTCAGGCGCATCAGATTGCTTATAGAGAGGAAAAACGCGCTGAGTTGTTGACCTAAATTGACCCGGCTTCAAGGCGGCCGATGATATTAAATGAAGCCTGACTGTTCAAGACCAAGGTGGATTACCTATCAGAGATCTCCAGACTAAGTCAGAAATACTAGACGAGGTGATTAAAATTACTTCTGAAGACAACCTCTCTGCGAACTTGTTTGTACTATGCGGCAAAAATAATTCATCAGAAGTGGCAAAAATCATGCACTTTTCAACCCAAAACTGTTTTTCAAATGCCTTTGTCAATTGTAAGTATTCGAAATCACGGCTTTTAGCCCGGCTTCAAGCGCATCAGATTGCTTATAGAGAGGAAAACGCGCTGAGTTGTTGACCTCAATTGACCCGGCTTCAAGGCGGCCGATGATATAAAATGAAGCCTGACTGTTCAAGACCAAGGTGGATTACCTATCAGAGATCTCCAGACTAAGTCAGAAATACTAGACGAAGTGAGTCATATTTCTTCTGAAAACCACATCTCTGCGAACTTGTTTGTACTATGCGGCAAAATAATTCATCAGAAGTGGCAAAAATCATGCACTTTTCAACCCAAAACTGTTTTTCATTTGCCTTTGTCAATTGTAAGTATTCGAAATCACGGCTTTTAGCCCGGCTTCAAGCGCATCAGATTGCTTATAGAGAGGAAAACGCGCTGAGTTGTTGACCTAAATTGACCCGGCTTCAAGGCGGCCGATGATATAAAAATGAAGCCTGACTGTTCAAGACCAAGGTGGATTACCTATCAGAGATCTCCAGACTAAGTCAGAAATACTAGACGAGGTGAGTCAAAATTACTTCTGAAGACAACCTCTCTGCGAACTTGTTTGTACTATGCGGCAAAATAATTCATCAGAAGTGGCAAAAATCATGCACTTTTCAACCCAAAACTGTTTTTCAAATGCCTTTGTCAATTGTAAGTATTCGAAATCACGGCTTTTAGCCCGGCTTCAAGCGCATCAGATTGCTTATAGAGAGGAAAAACGCGCTGAGTTGTTGACCTAAATTGACCCGGCTTCAAGGCGGCCGATGATATAAAATGAAGCCTGACTGTTCAAGACCAAGGTGGATTAC
This sequence comes from Schistocephalus solidus, assembly GCA_017591395.1. Taxonomy (NCBI): domain Eukaryota; kingdom Metazoa; phylum Platyhelminthes; class Cestoda; order Diphyllobothriidea; family Diphyllobothriidae; genus Schistocephalus; species Schistocephalus solidus. The sequence goes on along the minus strand of WEDG01003316.1, from coordinate 179,225 downwards.
CTATCAGAGATCTCCAGACTAAGTCAGAAATACTAGACGAGGTGATTAAAATTACTTCTGAAGACAACCTCTCTGCGAACTTGTTTGTACTATGCGGCAAAAATAATTCATCAGAAGTGGCAAAAAATCATGCACTTTTCAACCCAAAACTGTTTTTCAAATGCCTTTGTCAATTGTAAGTATTCGAAATCACGGCTTTTAGCCCGGCTTCAAGCGCATCAGATTGCTTATAGAGAGGAAAACGCGCTGAGTTGTTGACCTAAATTGACCCGGCTTCAAGGCGTCCGATGATATAAAAATGAAGCCTGACTGTTCAAGACCAAGGTGGATTACCTATCAGAGATCTCCAGACTAATTCAGAAATACTAGACGAGGTGATTAAAATTACTCTCGAAGACAACCTCTCTGCGAACTTCTTTGTACTATGCGAAAAAATAATTCATCAGAAGTGTCAAAAATCATGCACTTTTCAACCCAAAACTGTTTTTCAAATGCCTTTGTCAATTGTAAGTATTCGAAATCACGGCTTTTTAGCCCGGCTTCAAGCGCATCAGATTGCTTATAGAGAGGAAAAACGCGCTGAGTTGTTGACCTAAATTGACCCGGCTTCAAGGCGGCCGATGATATAAAATGAAGCCTGACTGTTCAAGACCAAGGTGGATTACCTATCAGAGATCTCCAGACTAAGTCAGAAATACTAGACGAGGTGATTAAAATTACTTCTGAAACCACCTCTCTGCGAACTTGTTTGTACTATGCGGCAAAATAATTCATCAGAAGTGGCAAAAATCATGCACTTTTCAACCCAAAACTGTTTTTCAAATGCCTTTGTCAATTGTAAGTATTCGAAATCACGGCTTTTAGCCCGGCTTCAAGCGCATCAGATTGCTTATAGAGAGGAAAAACGCGCTGAGTTGTTGACCTAAATTGACCCGGCTTCAAGGCGGCCGATGATATAAAATGAAGCCTGACTGTTCAAGACCAAGGTGGATTACCTATCAGAGATCTCCAGACTAAGTCAGAAATACTAGACGAGGTGATTAAAATTACTTCTGAAGACCACCTCTCTGCGAACTTGTTTGTACTATGCGGCAAAAATAATTCATCAGAAGTGGCAAAAATCATGCACTTTTCAACCCATAACTGTTTTCATTTGCCTTTGTCAATTGTAAGTATTCGAAATCACGGCTTTTAGCCCGGCTTCAAGCGCATCAGATTGCTTATAGAGAGGAAAACGCGCTGAGTTGTTGACTAAATTGACCCGGCTTCAAGGCGGCCGATGATATTAAATGAAGCCTGACTGTTCAAGACCAAGGTGGATTACCTATCAGAGATCTCCAGACTAAGTCAGAAATACTAGACGAGGTGATTAAAATTACTTCTGAAGACCACCTCTCTGCGAACTTGTTTGTACTATGCGGCAAAAATAATTCATCAGAAGTGGCAAAAATCATGCACTTTTCAACCCAAAACTGTTTTTCAAATGCCTTTGTCAATTGTAAGTATTCGAAATCACGGCTTTTAGCCCGGCTTCAAGCGCATCAGATTGCTTATAGAGAGGAAAAACGCGCTGAGTTGTTGACCTAAATTGACCCGGCTTCAAGGCGGCCGATGATATAAAATGAAGCCTGACTGTTCAAGACCAAGGTGGATTACCTATCAGAGATCTCCAGACTAAGTCAGAAATACTAGACGAGGTGATTAAAATTACTCTGAAGACAACCTCTCTGCGAACTTGTTTGTACTATGCGGCAAAATAATTCATCAGAAGTGGCAAAAATCATGCACTTTTCAACCCAAAACTGTTTTTCCAAATGCCTTTGTCAATTGTAAGTATTCGAAATCACGGCTTTTAGCCCGGCTTCAGGCGCATCAGATTGCTTATAGAGAGGAAAACGCGCTGAGTTGTTGACCTAAATTGACCCGGCTTCAAGGCGGCCGATGATATAAAATGAAGCCTGACTGTTCAAGACCAAGGTGGATTACCTATCAGAGATCTCCAGACTAAGTCAGAAATACTAGACGAGGTGATTAAAATTACTTCTGAAGACCACCTCTCTGCGAACTTGTTTGTACTATGCGGCAAAAATAATTCATCAGAAGTGGCAAAAATCATGCACTTTTCAACCCAAAACTGTTTTTCAAATGCCTTTGTCAATTGTAAGTATTCGAAATCACGGCTTTTAGCCCGGCTTCAAGCGCATCAGATTGCTTATAGAGAGGAAAAACGCGCTGAGTTGTTGACCTAAATTGACCCGGCTTCAAGGCGGCCGATGATATAAAAATGAAGCCTGACTGTTCAAGACCAAGGTGGATTACCTATCAGAGATCTCCAGACTAAGTCAGAAATACTAGACGAAGTGAGTCAAAATTACTTCTGAAGACAACCTCTCTGCGAACTTGTTTGTACTATGCGGCAAAATAATTCATCAGAAGTGGCAAAAATCATGCACTTTTCAACCCAAAACTGTTTTTCAAATGCCTTTGTCAATTGTAAGTATTCGAAATCACGGCTTTTAGCCCGGCTTCAAGCGCATCAGATTGCTTATAGAGAGGAAAACGCGCTGAGTTGTTGACCTAAATTGACCCGGCTTCAAGGCGGCCGATGATATAAAATGAAGCCTGACTGTTCAAGACCAAGGTGGATTACCTATCAGAGATCTCCAGACTAAGTCAGAAATACTAGACGAGGTGAGTCACATTACTTCTGAAGACAACCTCTCTGCGAACTTGTTTGTACTATGCGGCAAAATAATTCATCAGAAGTGGCAAAAATCATGCACTTTTCAACCCAAAACTGTTTTTCAAATGCCTTTGTCAATTGTAAGTATTCGAAATCACGGCTTTTAGCCCGGCTTCAAGCGCATCAGATTGCTTATAGAGAGGAAAACGCGCTGAGTTGTTGACCTAAATTGACCCGGCTTCAAGGCGGCCGATGATATAAAATGAAGCCTGACTGTTCAAGACCAAGGTGGATTACCTATCAGAGATCTCCAGACTAAGTCAGAAATACTAGACGAGGTGATTAAAATTACTTCTGAAGACCACCTCTCTGCGAACTTGTTTGTACTATGCGGAAAAATAATTCATCAGAAGTGGCAAAAATCATGCACTTTTCAACCCAAAACTGTTTTTCAAATGCCTTTGTCAATTGTAAGTATTCGAAATCACGGCTTTTAGCCCGGCTTCAAGCGCATCAGATTGCTTATAGAGAGGAAAACGCGCTGAGTTGTTGACCTAAATTGACCCGGCTTCAAGGCGGCCGATGATATAAAATGAAGCCTGACTGTTCAAGACCAAGGTGGATTACCTATCAGAGATCTCCAGACTAAGTCAGAAATACTAGACGAGGTGATTAAAATTACTTCTGAAACCACACTCTCTGCGAACTTGTTTGTACTATGCGGCAAAAATAATTCATCAGAAGTGGCAAAAATCATGCACTTTTCAACCCAAAACTGTTTTTCAAATGCCTTTGTCAATTGTAAGTATTCGAAATCACGGCTTTTAGCCCGGCTTCAAGCGCATCAGATTGCTTATAGAGAGGAAAACGCGCTGAGTTGTTGACCTAAATTGACCCGGCTTCAAGGCGGCCGATGATATAAAATGAAGCCTGACTGTTCAAGACCAAGGTGGATTACCTATCAGAGATCTCCAGACTAAGTCAGAAATACTAGACGAGGTGAGTCAAAATTACTTCTGAAGACAACCTCTCTGCGAACTTGTTTGTACTATGCGGCAAAAATAATTCATCAGAAGTGGCAAAAATCATGCACTTTTCAACCCAAAACTGTTTTTTTCAAATGCCTTTTGTCAATTGTAAGTATTCGAAATCACGGCTTTTAGCCCGGCTTCAGGCGCATCAGATTGCTTATAGAGAGAAAAACGCGCTGAGATTTTGACCTAAATTGACCCGGCTTCAAGGCGGCCGATGATATTAAATGAAGCCTGACTGTTCAAGACCAAGGTGGATTACCTATCAGAGATCTCCAGACTAAGTCAGAAATACTAGACGAGGTGATTAAAATTACTTCTGAAGACCACCTCTCTGCGAACTTGTTTGTACTATGCGGCAAAATAATTCATCAGAAGTGGCAAAAATCATGCTTTTTCAACCCAAAACTGTTTTTCAAATGCCTTTGTCAATTGTAAGTATTCGAAATCACGGCTTTTAGCCCGGCTTCAAGCGCATCAGATTGCTTATAGAGAGGAAAACGCGCTGAGTTGTTGACCTAAATTGACCCGGCTTCAAGGCGGCCGATGATATAAAATGAAGCCTGACTGTTCAAGACCAAGGTGGATTACCTATCAGAGATCTCCAGACTAAGTCAGAAATACTAGACGAGGTGATTAAAATTACTTCTGAAGACCACCTCTCTGCGAACTTGTTTGTACTATGCGGCAAAATAATTCATCAGAAGTGGCAAAAATCATGCACTTTTCAACCCAAAACTGTTTTTCAAATGCCTTTGTCAATTGTAAGTATTCGAAATCACGGCTTTTAGCCCGGCTTCAAGCGCATCAGATTGCTTATAGAGAGGAAAAACGCGCTGAGTTGTTGACCTAAATTGACCCGGCTTCAAGGCGGCCGATGATATAAAAATGAAGCCTGACTGTTCAAGACCAAGGTGGATTACCTATCAGAGATCTCCAGACTAAGTCAGAAATACTAGACGAGGTGAGTCAAATTACTTCTGAAGACAACCTCTCTGCGAACTTGTTTGTACTATGCGGCAAAAATAATTCATCAGAAGTGGCAAAATCATGCACTTTTCAACCCAAAACTGTTTTTCAAATGCCTTTGTCAATTGTAAGTATTCGAAATCACGGCTTTTAGCCCGGCTTCAAGCGCATCAGATTGCTTATAGAGAGGAAAAACGCGCTGAGTTGTTGACCTAAATTGACCCGGCTTCAAGGCGGCCGATGATATAAAAATGAAGCCTGACTGTTCAAGACCAAGGTGGATTACCTATCAGAGATCTCCAGACTAAGTCAGAAATACTAGACAAGGTGATTAAATTACTTCTGAAGACAACCTCTCTGCGAACTTGTTTGTACTATGCGGCAAAATAATTCATCAGAAGTGGCAAAAATCATGCACTTTTCAACCCAAAACTGTTTTTCAAATGCCTTTGTCAATTGTAAGTATTCGAAATCACGGCTTTTAGCCCGGCTTCAAGCGCATCAGATTGCTTATAGAGAGGAAAAACGCGCTGAGTTGTTGACCTAAATTGACCCGGCTTCAAGGCGGCCGATGATATAAAATGAAGCCTGACTGTTCAAGACCAAGGTGGATTACCTATCAGAGATCTCCAGACTAAGTCAGAAATACTAGACGAGGTGATTAAAATTACTTCTGAAGACAACCTCTCTGCGAACTTGTTTGTACTATGCGGAAAAATAATTCATCAGAAGTGGCAAAAATCATGCACTTTTCAACCCAAAACTGTTTTTCAAATGCCTTTGTCAATTGTAAGTATTCGAAATCACGGCTTTTAGCCCGGCTTCAGGCGCATCAGATTGCTTATAGAGAGGAAAAACGCGCTGAGTTGTTGACCTAAATTGACCCGGCTTCAAGGCGGCCGATGATATAAAATGAAGCCTGACTGTTCAAGACCAAGGTGGATTACCTATCAGAGATCTCCAGACTAAGTCAGAAATACTAGACGAGGTGATTAAAATTACTTCTGAAGACAACCTCTCTGCGAACTTGTTTGTACTATGCGGCAAAATAATTCATCAGAAGTGGCAAAAATCATGCACTTTTCAACCCAAAACTGTTTTTCAAATGCCTTTGTCAATTGTAAGTATTCGAAATCACGGCTTTTAGCCCGGCTTCAAGCGCATCAGATTGCTTATAGAGAGGAAAACGCGCTGAGTTGTTGACCTAAATTGACCCGGCTTCAAGGCGGCCGATGATATAAAATGAAGCCTGACTGTTCAAGACCAAGGTGGATTACCTATCAGAGATCTCCAGACTAAGTCAGAAATACTAGACGAGGTGATTAAAATTACTTCTGAAGACAACCTCTCTGCGAACTTGTTTGTACTATGCGGCAAAATAATTCATCAGAAGTGGCAAAAATCATGCACTTTTCAACCCAAAACTGTTTTTCAAATGCCTTTTTTCAATTGTAAGTATTCGAAATCACGGCTTTTTAGCCCGGCTTCAAGCGCATCAGATTGCTTATAGAGAGGAAAACGCGCTGAGTTGTTGACCTAAATTGACCCGGCTTCAAGGCGTCCGATGATATAAAATGAAGCCTGACTGTTCAAGACCAAGGTGGATTACCTATCAGAGATCTCCAGACTAAGTCAGAAATACTAGACGAGGTGATTTAAAATTACTTCTGAAGACAAACTCTCTGCGAACTTGTTTGTACTATGCGGCAAAAATAATTCATCAGAAGTGGCAAAATCATGCACTTTTCAACCCAAAACTGTTTTTCCAAATGCCTTTGTCAATTGTAAGTATTCGAAATCACGGCTTTTAGCCCGGCTTCAGGCGCATCAGATTGCTTATAGAGAGGAAAAACGCGCTGAGTTGTTGACCTCAATTGACCCGGCTTCAAGGCGGCCGACGATATAAAATGAAGCCTGACTGTTCAAGACCAAGGTGGATTACCTATCAGAGATCTCCAGACTAAGTCAGAAATACTAGACGAGGTGATTAAAATTACTTCTGAAGACAACCTCTCTGCGAACTTGTTTTGTACTATGCGGCAAAATAATTCATCAGAAGTGGCAAAATCATGCACTTTTCAACCCAAAACTGTTTTTCAAATGCCTTTGTCAATTGTAAGTATTCGAAATCACGGTTTTCAGCCCGGCTTCAAGCGCATCAGATTGCTTATAGAGAGGAAAACGCGCTGAGTTGTTGACCTAAATTGACCCGGCTTCAAGGCGGCCGATGATATAAAATGAAGCCTGACTGTTCAAGACCAAGGTGGATTACCTATCAGAGATCTCCAGACTAAGTCAGAAATACTAGACGAGGTGATAAAATTACTTCTGAAGACCACCTCTCTGCGAACTTGTTTGTACTATGCGGCAAAATAATTCATCAGAAGTGGCAAAAATCATGCACTTTTCAACCCAAAACTGTTTTTCAAATGCCTTTGTCAATTGTAAGTATTCGAAATCACGGCTTTTAGCCCGGCTTCAAGCGCATCAGATTGCTTATAGAGAGGAAAACGACTGAGATTTTGACCTAAATTGACCCGGCTTCAAGGCGGCCGATGATATTAAATGAAGCCTGACTGTTCAAGACCAAGGTGGATTACCTATCAGAGATCTCCAGACTAAGTCAGAAATACTAGACGAGGTGATTAAAATTACTTCGAAGACAACCTCTCTGCGAACTTGTTTGTACTATGCGGCAAAATAATTCATCAGAAGTGGCAAAAATCATGCACTTTTCAACCCATAACTGTTTTCATTTGCCTTTGTCAATTGTAAGTATTTCGAAATCACGGCTTTTTAGCCCGGCTTCAAGCGCATCAGATTGCTTATAGAGAGGAAAACGCGCTGAGTTGTTGACCTAAATTGACCCGGCTTCAAGGCGGCCGATGATATTAAATGAAGCCTGACTGTTCAAGACCAAGGTGGATTACCTATCAGAGATCTCCAGACTAAGTCAGAAATACTAGACGAGGTGATTAAAATTACTTCTGAAGACCACCTCTCTGCGAACTTGTTTGTACTATGCGGCAAAATAATTCATCAGAAGTGGCAAAAATCATGCACTTTTCAACCCAAAACTGTTTTTTTCAAATGCCTTTGTCAATTGTAAGTATTCGAAATCACGGCTTTTCAGCCCGGCTTCAAGCGCATCAGATTGCTTATAGAGAGGAAAACGCGCTGAGTTGTTGACCTAAATTGACCCGGCTTCAAGGCGGCCGATGATATAAAATGAAGCCTGACTGTTCAAGACCAAGGTGGATTACCTATCAGAGATCTCCAGACTAAGTCAGAAATACTAGACGAGGTGATTAAATTACTTCTGAAGACCACCTCTCTGCGAACTTGTTTGTACTATGCGGCAAAATAATTCATCAGAAGTGGCAAAAATCATGCACTTTTCAACCCAAAACTGTTTTTCAAATGCCTTTGTCAATTGTAAGTATTTGAAATCACGGTTTTCAGCCCGGCTTCAAGCGCATCAGATTGCTTATAGAGAGGAAAATGCGCTGAGTTGTTGAACTCAATTGACCCGGCTTCAAGGCGGCCGATGATATAAAATGAAGCCTGACTGTTCAAGACCAAGGTGGATTACCTATCAGAGATCTCCAGACTAAGTCAGAAATACTAGACGAGGTGAGTCACATTACTCCTGAAGACAACCTCTCTGCGAACTTGTTTGTACTATGCGGCAAAATAATTCATCAGAAGTGGCAAAAATCATGCACTTTTCAACCCAAAACTGTTTTTCCAAATGCCTTTGTCAATTGTAAGTATTTGAAATCACGGTTTTCAGCCCGGCTTCAAGCGCATCAGATTGCTTATAGAGAGGAAAACGCGCTGAGTTGTTGAACTAAATTGACCCGGCTTCAAGGCGGCCGATGATATAAAATGAAGCCTGACTGTTCAAGACCAAGGTGGATTACCTATCAGAGATCTCCAGACTAAGTCAGAAATACTAGACGAGGTGAGTCAGAATTACTCCTGAAGACAACCTCTCTGCGAACTTGTTTGTACTATGCGGCAAAATAATTCATCAGAAGTGGCAAAAATCATGCACTTTTCAACCCAAAACTGTTTTCAAATGCCTTTGTCAATTGTAAGTATTCGAAATCACGGCTTTTAGCCCGGCTTCAGGCGCATCAGATTGCTTATAGAGAGGAAAACGCGCTGAGTTATTGACCTAAATTGACCCGGCTTCAAGGCGGCCGATGATATAAAATGAAGCCTGACTGTTCAAGACCAAGGTGGATTACCTATCAAAGATCTCCAGACTAAGTCAGAAATACTAGACGAGGTGAGTCACATTACTCCTGAAGACAACCTCTCTGCGAACTTGTTTGTACTATGCGGCAAAATAATTCATCAGAAGTGGCAAAAATCATGCACTTTTCAACCCAAAACTGTTTTTCAAATGCCTTTATCAATTGTAAGTATTCGAAATCACGGCTTTTAGCCCGGCTTCAAGCCCATCAGATTGCCTACAGAGAGGAAAACGCGCTGAGTTGTCGGCCTAAACCCGCTGTTCCCATTGGCAGGCTCCAGCCAACGTCCGAGCCGTACAGTGGACTGGTGCGAGGAATAAGCACAGCTGCTGATGACCTACGCGTACTATTTACACGACCTGGTCTTCCAAACGCAAGCACCAGGATTTCACACAACAGGGGCTTGAGTGTCTCAAATCGCCCACTAGTGCGGGTGCGAAAGATCACGTGAAGAAGGAGCAATGGCAGTCCAACTATCAGACATCCAAACGGTCACTCCGCGAGGTCTGATTGTAAATGTCAGTTGGAAGTCTTCCAAGAAACCGTGCTTAGCGCACCGTGATAGTCTCGGTCTCGGATCCCACATGCAGCAGATGAGCCGAGGCACAATACGCACACACGTTTTTAGCCTCTACTTTTTCCTCTTTGCTCGAATGGGCTGAACTTGGAAGGAAAAATAGTTACTGCAAAGTACTTCCGTTCTTTTTGATTCTGTGTTATGTCTACCTTTGATTCGGACTCTGCGTTGACGGTGTAATCACGTATTTCTATTGTTGGCAATAAAGGTATTTGTGCATTAATCTCTTTATTCATCCAGTTCGTAATGCCGGTCAGTCAAGGGACACAGGGGAGGAGGCAGAGGAAAAAGATCCGTGGCAAAGCGGATCAAGACGGCAAGGTCTGTGACATAGCATGCGAGGAAAGGGAAGGGAAGAAAGGCGGTATGGGGAGGGAAAGGTGCTAGCAGTCAGGTGGCGCTTGTGTGAACAAGATAAAGTCTTGATGTGTCTTGCTGGAAATCCCTTTATGTACGCTTAGGAGAAAAAAAGCTGGGAAAGTGACAATGGTGTACGGAGTTTGCACGACTGTATTTTGTTCTACCATAACATATTGTAAGACGAAGTAACTAGGCAAAATATACAAAAACAGGTGGGTTCACAACGACCACGAATGACGCCAGAAAGCATAGTGTGCTGGAAACGATCAGTGAAATCGACACCCGTTATATTTTTCTGGGGTAGAGATGTCAGGCCTCCACCGTCGCTGATGTCGGGGCGATCATCGCACTGCCATTGGGTCGTAGAGTGTCAAGATCTGAGGCCTTGTCGGCGTGTTGGGAGGGTGGGGAGGACAGTCGGGAGGGTGGAGCCCGTAGAGGTTGTGCTGACTGGACCGGAGAAGGGAGTTCCCTGGGGAGTCTGACTGGCGAACGTGGAGAGGGTCACATCAGCTGTGAGGTCCGCGTAGGGGCTTGATTTGTGGGAAGCCTCGTCGGTGTTTATCGGCCCCCAGGGTCCAGTGGTCAGAGGGGTAGCCGAAGCATATGGTGGGTCTGTGGTACTGTCACTGCCGCCATTGCTACATCCGTTCTCTGTCGGCGACCTCAAGTAGCTGTCACTTTGGCGACCGTCGCCTTGACAACCGACGGGCACAGTTAGCATTGGCAGGACGCAGTCATCACCCCGGCTTAATGAAGTCCTCCTAGAGTTTTGTAGTACACGCTTGCGTCCAAACTAGGAGAAAGCATAAAGGGGCGATGTAAATGCAATTTTCGATCAAAGCAAAATCGGGAAGTTCTAGCTACAAACTCCTTTCGAGTTGTAAATCATGCAGCCGCGGCTGTGAGAAATCATTTAAAAGTGTAAAATAAGTATCTACGGGGGGATTTATTGGCAGCAAGAAATTTCAGGCCTGCCGTCCAGCTGCTACCCGTCTTCGAATCACCTAGATAATGTATGGTAGTCATACGGATTGTTAAGTTGCTGTGGAAACCGAGACGAAAACGGCCAAGTCACAGTTTCGAACACCCAGTTTCCTCCTTTAAAAGTCATTTGTAGAAGAAAAAACACGGGAAAAGACGTTGATTTGTCAGGGAAAGTTCAAATTAAATGAGTTGGAATCACCAGGACAAGGTCAGGTTTATCACATGTTTGCACAATCTAGATTTTTTTTCCAAATATAATCTGTCTCCAGATAGTGCCATGTTCGAACTGTTTGCGCACGAGCAAGGAATTGAAAGACCCGCTCCCGCTACTGTCTGATGCAAGAGTGGAGTATTTTTCGGGCTTGAAGTCCGTGTAGGCATGTGAGCTGGCTGTCAGTTGGCTGTGCGTTTCTTCGGTATCCCTGTAACCAACGGTACCTATGCACTGTGTTCCGACCGGCAGATGAGGAAGAAGGATGGCCAGTTAAGGAAGCAGGCTCCTAATTCTGTCAGCCTGGATAACAAGAAGTCGAGTACGCCAAAACGCACCTTTCCATCGGAACTATGACTGTCATATAGAACCCTACGCTTTGGTTTGATGTTTACGGATGGTTAGCTCATGCGCAATAACCTCTCATGGAAAAATCCCGAATGCTCGAATATCCATTGATTCGACTGTAGGTGTGAGAAAAGGCGCGATGTCCCTCATATGTTGAAACCTAAGCTGCATAGCCGGCTGCGCCGGTAGCATTTTCATCTGGCTTGACTGGCAATGTCCTGCATGGTTGCACTTTCGTTCATCGTAAGTCAGTTAACCCTTATGTTTCCAGTTCCTGATAAACCTCCGGCTTTAAAGGAGGTGTTCTCGTACTCCTTCTCTCTATGTTTTAAGCTGAGTTTCCATGACAGTCGTGCTCTGCTGTGGTTCCTTCACACGTCAGACAGTGTTGAGTAACAGTCAGAAACTCGAAGTGCTACTTGGACACCTGCAGTAAACCCCTTGTCTAAGTTGGTCTGCATAACTTTTGACTGCTGCCGTGGTTGTTTCCACCTCACATACAACGTCGCTGTATGTCACGCAGAAATTAGCGTACATTAGGTTGGTAAAAACCTAGCTCTGTGGCTAGTGGTATTATGGCTAGTGGTAGATTCTGTGGTGGTGTAGTCGTACGTCTAGCCATCCGTTAGAAACAGCCGGCCGCTGTTTGTCGGTCAATATTGATTTTCAGGGTAGTGCTGTAGGTAAGAAGGAGCACGGTGAGATACTCCATTTTAATATCTGTGATCCCCATCTTATTTATTGTTTGTTTTAAAGTAGTGACAAATCGTTCTGCCTAGCTTCTAGATCAGGGATGAAATGGGGATGATGGCACATGGAGGATTCTTCATTTCTGGCCCAACGGTTGAAATGCTAATGACACCTGAGTGCATTTGTTCATCACAGTCTCTAGGAAAGTTCCCTATTTATTGCGATAAAATCTTCTGCACCTTTTTCTGTGATAGTACCTGCAGCTGCCGTTGCTTCGGAAAGCGCCAGCTGCTTTGACCATACTAGGCACACGCTGCTGAAAACATGGTTAATGAAACCTTTAGGGGTTTAAAGCGTTATGTTAACATGATCGGCATCTTTAGACAAAAGATTTCGCGTCATCATTAAGTCCCCGGCCAGTATACGCACTTTCGGGCCCGCTGAGGCTTCTAATCTGCTGTCCACTACACTATTAATGCAAACTTTCTTGCTAATATTCGGCCAGTATAGTCACTCTAACATTGAACATTATAGGGCCTTTGGCGATGCCTGCGGCCTCTGAAGAACTTTATATAATAGTATGTTCTGTCGTCTCTGGACCAGACATCCAAACGCATCTCATTTACCTGGCACGGTAGTGAGTCAGCTGTGATGGTTGCCTTGTTAAGATCGGCTGTTAAATTAATCTGTCAGATGCCGCGTTCAGATTCACCGTCAGCTTCTAACAGTATTCGCGACCACAACGCCTTCTATGTTTCTATTGTCTGTGCTGCGTGCCTCGCTGTGTCGAGAAGGATCCTTCCTGACTATTGATCCGGACGAAATGTTAGTCGCAAATGAATTGGTTGAGGTTTTGTACCACACAGAAGATTACCGAGACTTTTTTTAACATGATATAACTTCCTGTATGTCTTAGTCAGGGGCTGTGCGAGTGGATGTCGCCGTTCGAAGCCCGCCGAATACAGCGCAGCCTATCGCGAAATCCGACATTTCCGGCCCAGAAGTATGTAAATGCGACCGACTTGCCGTGCATCGTTTTTACCATCAGCAAACTTCCCAACGATCTATTGCCTAGTCGATGAATAGTGCACAGTAACAAACTAGCCCAGTGAAAGTTTGACAATCCTTTACATTCTCTGATACCTGCATATTTTTTGAATTCAATAATTGTCACTGGATCCGGCCAACGTACATACATGATTACCAAAATATATTCGGTAATTGATTCATGTTTGAAGAAATTCCTTTTATTTAATGTGGGGTTTAGGCCATAATCGACGAGACCCTCAACGGCCTTTTCAGGCTTCTGGAGTTACCACTCACCTGAGCGACCGATAATCAAGAGGTTGTAACAGTAAGCAATATTCCCCGGGGTGTTGGTAAGCATGGATTCTATAACTTGCCGGCTGCTGTTTATCCACCATGGTTGAGACGAATGTGTTTGAAAATCCCAGTGGGCATTAAAGGTCAAAATCCCATGGGTAACTGTGTGTAAGCTCCCGAAAAATCAGCCCCTGTGAAAAGGTTTCCCGCGATTTAGGGGTCACGGAAATTTGGATGCGTTGTTCAGTCTGGCGGAGATGCCTGTAAACGCTCGTATACACCATCAGGTTACTTGACGGAGCAGGCCCGGCTGAATATTTTGTGCGGCAACTGGTATCCCCCTGCTACAGTTCCCCTGTTTCTTCCTCGACCATAACTTGCACTACATGGAGGACACGTAGATTCTTTCTCTCTCACTCTCACTCTAACTCACCTCCTCACTCACACCTCTCAACCTCAATCCATCCCTATCACTCTCACCCCTCCCTCCTCACTCCTCTCCTCCTCCTCCTCGTAACTGCGTCTTTGACTGAGCACATGAATCTACGGTTACAAGGTCAATTATCATGCAGCTTACTATCCAGCTATTTTCATCATATCAGCATTCCAGCTTATGAACTAGCTTAGTTCCGGCCACCCGCAAAAACGAAACTATAAAAATGAATACTTAAATAGGATGCATTTTTTTGCATTTATGTTTTGAGGCCCTCATGCATTTGAACTTATTATAAAGATAACATGCACAAGAAACTTTTGCCCTTATGTAGTAGATATTTTCCTCGTTTACATCAGTTGTACCTGAAAAAGGGTACCTTTGGTTTAAAAACAATTTCTAGTTATAATATTTTTATGACCATGACAATATTAATGGTGCTTGTAAATTATACGATCTGGTCCACATTCAATGCAAAATATTAGGAGCCCTATATGACGTCTTCGCAATGGCGTATAGAAATGCTTGATTTTCCTTACACGGTAAATATGGGGCTCATAGATTCGAAACCCTAAATACAAGTATAACAGCAGGTCGGGTTCCAAAGTATTCGGGAAACGAAAACATTTTGAAGCCTAAAGATTATATTTTGTTCACCTACAAATTTAAAGAAACTGGAATATACTACTAAATTAGTACAAGAAAGAATATTTTTGGGCATATTTTCTAGAAAATGTACTTGGAGTTACAAGACCACAGCAAATAAATGAGAAAAATCCTTACTACTGAAGTGGTAATTTTTGCGGCTTAGTTTTTGAAGGCGGTGATAAGAAGCTCGTTGAAAAGCCGGCATTCTGTCACAGATATTGCGCATCATGCAATTAATGTTAAAACTCTACTTTGGTATTAATTTCTGATCGCAAACACAGTTAGGCATTTAGGCAGGAATTTCATGACATCGAAAATTTACCCTACGTTCACGTTTATGCACCTTCGGACTGACAGATTAATCTACTCATTCAACTACAGCTCCAGTTTCACTTTGGGAATGTTGATAGCACAGTACCTCTCCCGGTAGAGCCTATGCCAGAGACCCAGCTAGGAGGTAGGTTAGTTTCCAAGCCGATCGCTTGGCGAATTTTCAAAAAAAGGTGAAGTGACAGGCAGGTCTTATTGTCGAAAACGATGGTAGCCTGGAGGATCCCCTTAAAGCTACTTTGTCTACTCAGTAGACGTTTAGACATTGACAGTAATTGGTTTCAGTTCTGCCTATCCAAAATCCTTCAGCACAATTGTGGCGATTACCGGGAGGTCTGAAGTCGTGTCACCCACTACTGCGATAGAGCTTCTGTCCGTTTCTGCCTTCACCTCTAAGTCTCATTAACCAATTACATATCACTCATTTCTTGGGCTTGATTCTTTAGCGCGTTCATGTGTACAGCTCTACTGATTCTTCGTGCTATAAGGACAAAATTTCACGCTGTGCTATCTTCCATGCTGCCAAAACGCTATCTTCTGTGTCCGTGGATATCTTCTGGTCTTCCACGAGTTCTTCATTTTCGGGTTATGCACATGTACTGGCTAGCACTTTGCGTAAACGAAGAGCTTCTCTTCTTTTTGATATTCTAATTCTTACACATTGCTCCCATAGTTCTCATGCCTTCAGCTCGGCGTTCTAGTGAAATTTGACAAATGCATGCCTGCATAAAGAAGCATCCTCTGCCAAACAGAAGATCGTTGATCTGTTTGATAGCGAAAATTTCTACGGCCTTCAGTCGACCGGCTACATCATGGTAATCGTTGTGGGTTTAATACTGACGTGCAACTGGGGAGTTTTATAGGTAGAATGGAATTTACAGACTTCTAGTGTTTTCGTTAGCACAATTTAAGAAGCAACCTATCAATCTCTTCCGTCTCCTCTGTTTTCAAACCTTCCTACATCCACAAGAAATCCTACTTCTTATTCTACGCGTCACAGTTACTGACATCAACAGGATGGTATGTGAATACAATGATGCGGTTTGCTGCCCTTCTTCATTTGTTGTTTCTATCTGTAGGCTTACATTTTTGCGGTTCCGTTAGCTTAGCTGGCCGCCTTTTGCATCGAAAATTTACCGCATCTATTCTTGCTCTCGATTGAGGCCTGGAAAACCACTTTTGTCACTTATCATATCTCACAAGGGGGAGGGCAAAGAAAGGCGAATTCCGGAAGCAAACTCTTCATTCTGTCAGTCCGATTAATAAGGTGTCTTACATGCCGAATTTTGCCTTATTTAGCTAACTTCTACTATGCCCTAGTTATGGTTATCAGTTTCGTGCACAACTACGCCCTGGTGAGAAAATCCCGAATGTTCGACTGTCCATTGAATTGGCTGCAGACATGAGAGAAGGCATTATGCTGGGCAGATAATTCAAAGCACGCTGTCGGGCTGACTGCAGGCATGGATTTCGTTGGAATAGAGCGGGAATTACGTCCAAAATTTCTTAAGGCAAGCAAGTTTATAAAATTTCAAAAATAACTTCAAGGATATTGTTTATGGTTCCTGTTAAATCTGCGTGAATTTTAGAGCCCTCATGCACCTTTTACTTGAAGGAGACATCTGATATATTCCGATATAGGCACGCACCAACACTTCAAAGCGTGGCTGTCAGCGAACATTCGTCTTGAGGCCAACCTCTCTCTAGACAAGAAAACAGCACAACTTGAAAAGCAATAGCAAAGGCAGGTGGAAGTATGAACGCTCTGTTTTTCCGCTTTTAAAAATAAAAAACTCATGGACAGATTACTGCAATGTGAATTGTGATATGTGGTAAAAACCTTCATTTTTCAAGACTTGGTGGTTAAGTAAAATAGCCTGTTACTAAAACTGAACTAATGCCATCATGGAAACCGAATTACGCCCAAAGTTACAAGCAGACTAAAATCAACTACTGCTTCCGTACCTCGAAAGCCTGACACCCAAAGTGTAAGACCAGACAAAGACTACAGGAGACTGACAGCTGTGCTGACTCTGCCCATTTCAGTGGACACGAGGTCACATTAAAACTCACCAGGATATCGTATCGTTGTAAGCTGCAATGAGAGCACAGTAGGAAACAACCGCTGAAACCTGAATTTTTAAAAGGGGCGATGGATGGAACAACATGCCAGGCGAAACTAGACCTGCAGGAGTTCCGATTTTGACTCGAGTAGAACCGAATCGGAGCATGACATGTGAAAAGGAACCCCCTATACCGCATACCTCGCGCTAAATCCCAGAGAGCTTACAGTTAGTGTTAAGGTAAGGGTTAGGTTTAAGTAATAGTGAGAAAGGGCTTATGGTAAGGTTAGTATTAGGGTTATGGCTGAATACTACATACTCTTGCTGGAAAGTTACAGAAGATCATCCGTATTACCGGCGTGGGGCTGGAGTCCCTATTCCTATGTTTTACTTGAGCTGAACTGACGTAATGGAAAAGTGAACACGTTTCCTCACAACTCGAGTTGATTTCGTAAATTTTCAGGTAAGTAACAAGAACCCATCATCAGACGAAATAAATATTGTTGGGTCCATCACCCTTGGGCATGTGGGAACAGAGGGGTCACCTATCCGGGGAGCCAGAAGGTGAGAAGGAGGATGCGGGTTCAGAATAATACAAATGAAAAATTGTTGGTTCGGAATGGCCCTCGAGCGCCAGGAAAGTTTGAACATCGTTTGCCCTCGTACTGCACATCCAGCTCTACAGGGCCACTGGTACTGCGAGGGTTAGAGTACTATATCTCGAGTAATTCTAGCTGACCCACATGAACAGCGTACTTATATGAGCATTTAATATACTAGATGTCGTGTGTTGCTGTTGAGATACCAAATCTTTTACTTAAGATAATTCTGCGTGTAAGGGAACTACTGCCTTCGAGGTGATAAGAATACCAACTGGCTGACGAGCGAATCTTCAAGGACTCCATACGCACACGGCAGGAAGTAGAATTTCCAGGAAACAAAACTGTGCTTGAGATCTTGAACATGTCTTCCGGAATCTGATAGGATATCCGGTATGTTAGGAGGAGCCGGCATAACAGATTCGCTCACACACCGCCTTGACTACTTTTCCCGCGCCGCACTATCGATCCACCCATAGGTCGCGTGTATGGTGATATCGCGCAAGCTGCCGATAGGGATCAAAGCTCTACTCAATCATTTGGATGAGTTGGCAGGCCAGTCGAGATGCTAACCCCTCAAGGACACCATCGAATTGGTCCGATTGCAGTCAAGCCTTGTAAATACTCGTACGTTCTTTTTTTGCCTTAAATACGCTGTTATAATATATCAGTAGACTTATACTCTTCCACCCTTTCTGTTAAGTTCTCGTTTGGGGATTCAACCGAGTTGTTTGAACGTTGACCATCAAGGCTTGTGGCAAGAGCATAACAAGTGGCGACGCAATACTAACTATCTCCGCGGAGCAATTAATGCAGTAACAACAGGCTCATTTCGAGGCAGCGCACTTGAAGATGATGGAATCCATGATGCAACAATTCAGTTGGCAGTTTCCCAATCCGGAATCCTCTGGGAAACAGAACACGTCAGCGGACGCAGTTACTGCTTGCATCCCTGATTTTATTTACGATCCCCATTCCGGTTTGACTTTCAATGTATGGCTTAAGCGTTGGGAACTGATATTTTCCGCGTTGAATTTGCCAAAGACGATGATGTATTGAAGGTGCACCTATCAAATTGGGCACCAAAGAGCAGGCGCGGCACACTGACATACTTCTGCCGAAGAACCCTCATGATTTCACATCCGATGAAACCGTTAAACAACTTTCAGAGAGCCTCGGAGAGCAGGTATCACTGCTCAATATTCGATACCAGTGCCTCAAACTAGTTAATAACGATACAGACTATTTTCTAACGCTAACCAGTATTGTCAACCTCATTGTGTGAAAATTTCAAGCTGCGAACGATAAAAGAAGATCAATTTAAATGCCTCATCTTTGTTTGCTCTCTTCAGTCATCTCGCGATGCTGAAATCAGAAATTGTCTGCCTAATGTAAGCTGCTCAAAAATCTTAAACCTGATTCTGCCATTGTGGAACAACCCAGTTCCTCACTTGCCGCCACCAGAGTTCCTGCTATCACCCATCCAAAGTCGATAGCAATACACAAGCCCCACGACTGGACCCCCCGAAAACCACCAATAGCATGTTGGCAATGCGGTAATTGACATTTCATTCGCTTCTGTCCATTCAAGAAGTATGTTGTCGAAAATACCCTAAGCGAGGGCATAAGGCAGATTACTATCCAACAGGCCAACCTTCCAAATCAAAGGTATGTAATAGAAGGATGAGGCGTCACAAATGCTCTTCAGTCCACTCCGGTCCAAAGTCGCACTCCATTCTGGCCACGTTCAAGAAAGAGTTTGCAGCACGGAGAAAGTACTTTATGGTTATTGTTAATGGCAAACCAGTACGCCTCCAGCTCGATACGGCCTCAGACATCACACTGATCTCCAAGCGTACTTGGGACATGATTGGACGGCCTCCGGTGATCACATCGAAGAAAAAGGCGTTACATGTTTCTGGAGGAATTATCCGGCTCACGAGTGAGGTTGAACGTGACATTTCTTTTGATGGAATTAAATTCAAGGGAACATGCTACGTCATCAAAGGCCCGAACCTTAACTTACTTGGCCTTGACTGGATCGAGAACCTCGGTCTTCTGGAATTTCTAATAAATAGTGTTTGTAATAGTATGCACTCATCCTGGCTGAGTCCAGCCAAATTAAATCAGCTGGTTGCAAAGCTGATCTCGACACTACAGGAGAAATTCGCCTCAGTTTTCCAATACGTTCTCGCTTGCTGCACCAAGATGAAGGACATTCTACGCCTTCAACCGAATGCAAAACCTGTGTTTCGACCGAAAAGACCAGTACCCTATGCCACACGTACAGCAGTCGACCAAGAAATTGAGCGCCTTCAGCAAGTTGGTGTGCTTCAGCCAGTTAATAACTCCGCATAGGCCGCACCTTTTACGCCCGTCAAGAAGGCTACCGGCAAAGTTTGAATCTGGCTGATCCCTCTACCGTTCTCAATGCCACCCTGCACACACATCTGTATCCCCGATCAGTGCCGGAAGATATTTTTGCTAAGCTAATTGGTGGAACTAGATTCGCCAAACTCGATCTATCTGATGCTTACCTCCAAATCGAGGTAGCCGAAGAATCCCGGGAGCTTCTAAGTATTAACACTCATTTCGGTTTGTTTCAATTCACCCGCTTGCCATTTAGTGTTAAGACCGCTCTCACCATCTTCCAGCAAACTATGGAAACAATGCTGACGGGCGCTGAAGGAGCCACTGCCTATCTGAATGACAGCATATTCAATGGCTCAAATCGGGATAAATTGCTGCAACGCCTGGAGACTGTATGCAGTCGGATTCACGGCAAGGGCTTCCGTCTGTGTCTGGACAAGTGCAAATTTTCATGCCTTCTGTGAAATAACTCAGTTTCATAATCGACCAAAATGGTCGTCACCCAGATCCAGATAACGCCGATGCTATCAAGCAGGGGCCTCCACCAAAGAACATAAATTCCTTACCAGCTTTTTTGGGTCCCAAGGGTAACAACGGCTCATTTCAACCGGATATGCAGCACCTTCGTCATCCGGCGAATGAACTACTTGAGAAGATGTCAAATGAACCTGATCGCGAGAATGTCAACAGGTTTTTGAAGAAATGAAAACAATGTTGAACCCCGATTTACTGCTCACACACGTCAACCCCAATCGTTGCAGCGGACGCCTCCAACTATGAAATTGGCGCCATTATTTCACATGCCTTGAGCGACAACAGAGAAAAGGCTATTTTTATGCTGCAAGCTCGCTAACGTCTGCGGAATGCAACTATGGACAGATCAAGAAGGAGGCCATGGCTATCATCTTCGCCAAGAAGAAGTTTCATAACATGCTTTATGGCCCTCATTTCACCTTTATAACGCACCATAAGCATCTGCTTGTAATTTTCAGCTCGAAAAAGGCATTCCTGTGTACTCAAAAAATCGTATTCAGCGACAAGATACTATGCTGCTGGGCTACGACTTCGATATCTGGTACCAGTCTACCACAAACATGAGCCAGGCAGACACACTCTCATGCTTAATCAACTCGCAGACTAAGGAACCTGAGGACACAGTCATCAGGTCCGTCTTCATTGAGTCAGAGGTTCACAGTCGCATTCACATTCACGCACTCCCTGTCACTTTTGAGGAAGTTCTAAACGCAACCCAACAGGATCAACTGTTGAGACATGTCATTAAGTACCATTGCACTCCATGGTCCGCAAAACTTTCTGGAGAACTGCAGCAATTCTACCAACAACGGCAATTGCTGTCCACCGTTAATTACTGTATCATGTTCTATGAACGTGTCGTTTTTACACAGAAACTGCAACCAATGGTCCTGAGGCAGTTTCACATGGGAAATCCGGGCATCAGCCTCATGAAGGCTCTTGCTCGCAGTTATGTGAACTGGCCGCACATTGCCCAACAATTGAAACAACTGGCCCGCTCATGCACCAAATGCGCCTTCGTATCCAATGCACCAACAAGGACCACGCGCAACCCATGGCCTGTCGCACAAGCCCCGTGGTCCAGGGTCCACATCGATTACGTTAGACCAATCAATGGCTAGAACTCCGTTAATGTCGTTGACGCATACAGCAAATGGCCGAAAGTCTTTCACATGGAACCCACAACAACCGAAGCCACAATCAACACTCTTCGGCGACTGTTCAGCAGATTTGGTTGTCCTGAAACGTTGGTGAGCGATAACGGAGGGCAGTTCACATCAGCCGCCTTCACCCGATTATGTAAGCAGTCAGGAATTAACCCCTTGCGTTCGTTAACATATCACCCGCAGTCCAGCGGAACGATTGAACGATTCGTTGACACGTTCAAGCTGGATCTCCAGCAGTCAAAATTGGAGGGGGAAATGGAAAATGTTCTCGAAACGTTCCTGCTGCACTTTGGGGCAACACCAAACCCGAACGCTCAACACGGTGTCTCCCCTGCCGAATCTTTGATGCAGAGAAAGCTTCGCATGCCATTCGACGTAATTAGTTCGCTCTTACGTGTTAGTGTTGGTGCTGAAACAGTCCATCCGACGCCGATGGAAAGGCGATTCAACCGACGCCATGGAGCAAAGCAAAGGTTATTCCATCCGGGTGAGACACTGCTGGCAAAATATTACAGGAACAATCAGGAAAAGGGGAAACTTTGACGGGCGTGTCCGATTAGACATTTGGGTGCACCACGCCAATCAATTGAAATTCAACAAATGTACTGAC
Source organism: Schistocephalus solidus (assembly GCA_017591395.1). NCBI lineage: Eukaryota > Metazoa > Platyhelminthes > Cestoda > Diphyllobothriidea > Diphyllobothriidae > Schistocephalus > Schistocephalus solidus. The sequence goes on along the minus strand of WEDG01003316.1, from coordinate 157,031 downwards.
ACGCCAAATCCAAGCACAAACCTATCACTAGAACTTCTACTGGACATATTCCATCTACCAAAAGTGGGGTTAAAAGCCACAGGTCTAATGGCAAACCGATCCCCTCAACCACTTAGACGATCGGGTCGAAGACTAACGAAAAAGATTTCGTTGCAGGTGAACCCACGGTTCAAAACTCAGCTCAAAGGAAGGGGGAAGTGTTAGGAGAAGCCGTCCTAACAGATTCGCTCACCCAACACCCTAACGACTTTTCCCACGCTGCACTATCGATCCCTGCACATGGTGATATCGCGCAAGCTGCCGACACGGATCAAAGCTATACTCAATCATTCGGATAAGTTGGAAGGCCAGTCGAGATTCCAACCCCTCAAGGACACAATCCGATTGGTCTTATTTCAGTCCAACCTTGTAAATACTTGTACGTCCATTTTGCCTTTAATACGCTGTTATAATATATCAGTAGACTTATACTCTCCCACCCTTGCTATTAAGTTCTCGTTTGGGAATTCGATCAAGTTGTTGGACAGCGACCATCAAAGCCCGAGGCACGATCATAACACGGTAGGTAAAAAAACTGATAGAGATAAGTCTGTACTTGTTTTAAGGGAAAACGCTCTCCGCATTAGAAGATAAAGGGAACCATATGACCGGCAAAAATTCTCATTTCATAGAAACTAGCATACTGGTGTGGATATATAACGTAAAAATAAAATTGTGGCAGTACAAACAACTGTTTATAATGGTAAAGCGTTGCACGTCACAGCCGGATGGGATACATGTCAATTAACGTAACCATAGGACTAGGTCCGTTTCCACCTCTCAAATAGCTAGGGCAAATCACATCATTAACGTTACGGATAAGCATTCCATGTTGTTATCAAGTCTAACGCTTTGAAGTTCAATTATGTTTAACATTCATATAAAAAGAAATAACATATAATGTATAGTTAAGGCCTGTTTCCACTAAAACTTTTATCTTAGGTATATTCGATTTGGAAGGAAAACCTTTTCTCATCTTACGCCCTTTCTATACATGAATTCTGTGGAAGCTTCTCATTCACGAGATTTTACTGGAAAAGTGTAAAATAAGCACAGATAGACGGTAAACGTACGCTAATTTATTCGAAAAGTCAACTTCAATAGTCCATGGTTTTCACATTGGTGCCCTTGTATTTTGGCTAAGCTTGAAGTTTCAATCATGGTTGATAAAAACTTGACTGGTCTTCTTGCAAACTTCGCAACTGCTTTTGGAAATAAGACGCGCACTCTGCAGATGGGCAAAAAATGCGTACAAACTGTAGTTGAATTTGCTACCAAAAAAAGTATGAAGATCCGAAGTTAAAAAGCTCCGAACAGTGAACCATGAGCTCCTGCAGTGAGAATAGAGACTTCGAAAATACGGTGTGATAAAAGCTCCTCCCGCTCTGTTCTCTCGGACCGAGTGTGCTCTCTTTTGAAGCAGTTTCAACTCAGTTTCAACTAGATGATCTTTCACTGAATGAATGGAAGACACCGAAAATTTAATAAGCGAAAGGATTAAGCAGAATTTAGTGCGACACATCCTGACGGGCGTTGTTCGAAGTGGTTTCGGCATGGCACGAATATAGGCGCTCCCTCTATAGGTGTGCTTGCGTCAAATTCAAATGTGGATGAGGGTTAAGGTTGGAGTCGGGGTTAAGGTTAGGGCTAGGGTGAGTGTTGGATTAGGACAGAGGAATAGACATAACTGTAGACTTTAGCCAGTCGTCATATGGGGTGGTAATTATTCCCATCTCCTACCGTGGTTTCTAATAGCGACGTGGTTTTAGCATTTTGCCCCTACGACGGTCCTCGCGGTAGAAGCGCTAAAACAACGCACGGACCAAAGAAGGACTCTGCAGGCGTTACTTATAAAACGCAATCATAACCAATGGCACGCACGAGGGTTGTGGTAGCACGTCAAGCCATAAACTCACATTGCCCAACCACTTGCGCCCTATCCGGCCTCTGGTCTTCTTGACTAGCTTATAACACCTGGCCCAGGAGTGTGAATGAACAGTTAAAGAGAGTGCGGTAGATGCTGTGCAAGCATACTATTATTATTAACAAATTGGTGCGTAAGGCACTTTCCCTGGACCAACCTTGCTGAGGAACATACAGGGGACAACGATAGAAGCGACGTTCAAGCTATGGGGTTCCCATTAATGGAATTTAGGAAAAAATTCGATAACAAAACGTTGAAATAGCTCCAATGAATGCAGAACTAAGCCATTTGCTATGGCCAGTTATCACTTATAGAAAAATGCAAGTTTAATCTAAGACAATGAGATGGGAGTGCTTGCCTTTAAGTACAGTAATGAGTAATTGGCGCAGTAGGTCTGTTTTTTACTCGCGGAATAGAGAATTGAATGATAGAGAGAATCAAGATGTGAAAGAAGAACTAACGTACCTGTTTCAATACGATTTCAATTTTTAACTGCTGTTTTGTAGGTTCTAAGCACCTTTCAATCAAAAACAGAAGCTGCTCCCGGGGGAATAAATAATATTGTTTGATGTTCACCAAAGTTTTTTTAATCTATGTGATTTATTGAACCTACCGTTCTTGCGTTGGCTGGTTAGCAACGTGTAGGACGCAATTCGTAAAAACATATTTGAGAAGTAGAAGAAAAAGGTGAAACACATTCAGGAGGTACTCATATTTCGGCATGCGCTCTCGAATAAAATTAATTTTGATACCTCTTCAGATCCTCTCTCACGTCCATCGGACCTCAAATTGTGCACACGTTAACGAAGATTATCCAACCTTACGTAACGAGGTTAAAAAATAACCTACAGTAATTGTCATGTTTGGTCTTTTAGTGGATCTTGAACAGTTACAGGCCAGGCATATATATATATATATATATATATCAGAAGAAGAGGCGATCACGGGAACAATAGGTTTAATATCCTGACGTTTCAAAATCAAACAAGATTCCATCGTCGGAGGTAGGTTCAGTACGGCGCCTCACAGTATTTATGGGTTCTGAACATGCTGGCTCTACAGCTATTCGTGCAGGATGCACTGCAGGGGGGTGGGGGAGTTAGTTGCTGTCCTGCTGATCATTGATTTTTATTCTCCCTCGCCTCGCCTGGGGGCTGTGTCGGGATGGCAAGTGCCATTGACCTCGTCTGCATTGCCCTTGCACCTTGCTTTAATACCAATATTTGGAACCTCATTTTAGTACTTTAAAATATAGCCATTATCTTAAGTTCGAATTTTCCGTGAAAATAAATTATTTTTATGCTAGCAAACATTAATTTTTTAAACTAACCTATGCCTTCATTTAAACAACGGTTGGTTTTTACCGTTTTAAAGCTTGGGGCCGCACCGTGGGATGCGTAGTAGGAATTTTCTTGTGAACTTCATGAGATTGTAAATACATTCCCTCAGCATTCATCGGTCCTACGTTTCGTCTAATGTTTCCATATTTACTTAACCGAAATGGCCTGCCAGCCAATAACTGAGACGATTTTTGGAAGAAACTTTTAAAAAACTGCTAACTTACAGCTAGGTATGAGGGAAAAAAGTTCAACAAAGACATTACGTTGGGAGGGTGAATTGGAACAGGTGCCTTGAACCAAACGCAATGTGTCAAACCCTCTTCCACAGGAGAGGCGCTCAGTCAAAAGAGGTTTGCATAAGAACCCCTTCGGACGGCAAGCAAATGACCAGTTATAACACTGGTCAGAATCACGTTAGACTAGCGCTATTTGCGAAATCCTCCACGGGAATGTGGGACAATAAACCGGGCTCAGCCAAGCAGAAGTGAACTATGGGGCATTCAACACCTACCTGTCCTCCATTGTGGATGTCGTGGGGGCCACGCTTGCGAGGAAAGAAGGTACTCGAATTGGTGCTTTCGCCATCCTCACTACTGGTGGCATGAGCGGTCATGGAGGTTGATCCGAAGCGCGAAATCTGCGGTCCTACAGAAACAGCGGAGTTGAGGGGCAGGGGTGAGGCCTGAGTGGCCTCCAGGACTGCTGCTGTTGCCGCAGCCGCCAGCGCGCTCGCTGCCTCGTTAAGTCGCCTCGTGGCGTTGGGTGTGAACATGGGCAAAGGACTCCAGTTCTGGTGTCCATTTGAAGTCATCGAGGTTCTACGTTGGCCAAACTGGAAAACCTGGTCAGAGTTGGGTGAAATGGTGCTAGTTGCAGGGGATTTGCGGAAGCGAGGGGTGTTGGAACGGTGGCTAGCAGTCTCATTGACGCCTAAAATAAAAATTCCATAAAGTGGTCTTTCAAAATATCAATTGCTGTCTAGAAGTAAGGTCAATATTTCGGGAAATCAGTAGGCTGTCTCAGATTAACTATGTTATAGCATGATAAAGCGGCACGCCTAGGCGCGGCTTTAGCTGCGTCAGCCAACTGTGCCCTCTCCAGCCTCCGGTCTTCTTTACTAGGTCACGAAAACGGACCCAAGTGGGGAGCCGGACATAGTGCGATTAAATGAGCGAAAGTCTTCTACCAATCAAATCGAATGCAAGCACAGGTCACTGCCATGCGCCACCGGTGAAGCTCGTCAGAATCGACGGTGGAACTTTCGTAGTAGGATAATATTATGCAGATTTCCAGGGTGTTATGTTAAGCATATTCAGTGCCTTTAAAGTGTGGAGGTGCTGCTTAGACCCCATTTTACACAGTGGTCGCGTCTCCGGGATTAAAAAGAAGGTTGATACAGACCCATTAGTCAGCATACCTAAAGTTTACTCTAAATCAGGATGTCTATTTTTGAATACTGAAGGTTAAGACAACTGCAAAATTATGTCCTTGCATTTTCGTAAACTGGAACTGATGAGGTCACTAAAACAGCAATCTTTGGTTATTTAAGCTCACCTAAACCGCTATCTTTTATCAGCATTAATCAAAAATTAGCATTAAGGATAAAATATTTGTGTCACTCAGTAGAAGCCATTCGAATACAAAACGAAAGTGATAGTATTTCGCACCAAGAGACAGTTTAAGCAAATATAATGAGAGGAACGAACCCCATTATCGAGAAACGCAAAGATTACTCCTGTAGCCATTTAAAAATCAGTATCAATTTTCATCCAACCATAACCGAACGGCAGGCTGTGAGGATTCGAGATTTAAATTTCCGTCCTATTGGTGATTAAAACGCATGTTCTGCCAATGAATCTTAAAGATAGAATGAGTCGAAAGCATCCGAGAATATTTAACCAGAACTATACACTAACGTGAATTTTAGGATACCGTTTGAAATTTTCACAGAAATGTGCAATTCCGAGGTACATATATTTCAAATATAGTTTTCACAACCCCCATTGCACTGTAGTGTCAAATTAGACACATTTTTTTAACGTCCATATTACTGCTGGAGATGTCACTCGTAATAGGATCAAAATAATGTCGTTGATCAAGCAAGAATGGACGCAAACACACCTATTCTCAAAGCAAAAAGTGCCCTATGCGTGGCAAAGGTCATCAACAGGCACCCACCTACCCGGTAAAATTTGACCAAGTCAAAATTGCAGATGAGAGGGAGTGACAAGGAGGACAGAACACGCCTGGAACCGTATAATATCAATTTGCACCCATTGTCTGTCATTCCCCCAACCCCCATCCGAAAATGTCAATTTCAATTCTCATATTCGTAGTTTCCACTTACATTGACAAGCTCTCATCAGCAATACGCAATAACTAAATAAGAAGTTAATCCAGGTGAGAAAAATTAGTTGTCACTGATTCTTCACCTTCCAACTCAGCACACAATTTAGTGAGGCAAAAGTTTCACCCCGAGTTTCTTTAGTTGAATTTTCGGCCTTGGTGTGGCCGTCATCAATGTGTTGGCTGATTTTGGTCGTGAAAGTCAATAAGGAGGCCTCCGACTTACTGGTACTACGCAAGGTTCCAGCTATCTGATTTGCTTGATAGTTACTTAAGCCCTCCATACCGGATAGGCTGCCCCCTGTGATGGAGCCGGACTCGGCGTAATGCGGGCTCCGTCGAAAGACACTTCCACCATCTTCCTGGCGGCGGTGATGATGACGATCCTGGATTTCTACGCCGTCGATGCTGCTGCTGGCGATTGATTCAGTCACTGCACGAGAGGCCGCTTTGGCTGCAGCCATGTAAACCTCGGAGATGAGACGCTGTGTTAGAGTAGACATTTGGCTACCCACACTGGAACTGTTGTGCAGTTGGAAGTGGGTATTGTCCAGCATAGTTGGAGAAGTTGTAAGGGAAAGGTTCTGTGCCGCGAAAAGTCCCTTTGCTGAGGGACAGGAGCTACCTGAAGTTGAACATGTGAAGTTGAAATCACGAGGTACTACGTATTACCATGAGAATTCTAAACCATAGTAATTTTGAGTCCTGTTAAGAGGTAATAGTCGCTAGGTAGACAGACAGGAAAGTACTGCATGCAGTCTTCGTGTATAAGCACAACTTTTCTGGAGTGCCTTATTTCTGGAAATCACCTCTAATATCCATGCAGAAATTATTAACAAGGGCATCAGTCAAATTGCCGTTCATTTTAAAAGCGTAGGCCAATAAAATGGGCTGTCGTTGGGAAGTCATGCTACAGTCAGTGACCGATCTGACACAAGGTTAACCAAAACTCTAAAATGCCTTTTAGAATAGGAATTGTTAGTAAAGTTGGATTTGGAAATTTTTGTATCTTGGAGCATTCTTCCAAACATCGGAAGATGTGGGCTTTTATATGACCGTCTTTTCAGACTCCTGAAGAAACATCACTCGATAAAAAATGATCACTTAAGTACTGTGTATATTTTCCATAGATCTCCGATGGCCTTACAAATTCACATACAGTTTATGAAAAAACAAGCAAATCGGTCTCTCCTTTACGCATTTCAGAACAGGTCACGTCTTCTTTAAGTTTTGCAATCGTAGAAAAAGTTTATAATTGTGAGCTTTTTTAAGACCGTACAGTGTCAATTCGAATCACCTCATATCTGTACGTTTATTAATGCCCCTCAAAAAGTGCCTGGATTAGTTCACATGCACTACTAAATTTTATGAGTACTATATGTTTTCTTCTCAATGAGATGCAGGAATATATGGCATTCTTTTCATGAAAGGCATATAGCTTGTAGACTGCAAAGGCTAAACGCAAATGCAACGGCAGACCGGGTTCAACAATTTTTGGATTCAGAAAACTTTTAAAACTTGAATATACCCATCGTGCAACTTAATGCTTTCAAGAAGATATGATCTGCTAGCAAGTAAGCATAAGAAAGATTTTTATCACATTTTTCCTTAAATATAAATGGTTCAATTTGTAAGGGCAGAAAAAAATATATGGAAAGAAATGCAAACTGCTTAAAAAGTCATTTTTATAAAGTTACTTCAGGAGGTGGAAAAGACGTTCATTCAAAAGCCGGAGTCCTGGTGTGCGTGTGTGACATTTCTCGGAATTATTGATCCAGGACTATAATAAGCCTCCTTAAAAAGGCAATTCGAATTTTTGTTTCACTTTGCATGACATCGGTTCCTGACTGTACGTTGAAAGCAGTTAGCTGAACCCACTGATTATCCTCAAGAAAAAAATATGACAGAACCAGGAAAAAACATAAAGATAACGGCTATTTTTAACTCACAAGGAGGTGAGGTGTACGTTAAGCAAACCAGAAGTTCTGTGCTCTTTTCACTAAAATGTAAACTTCCGGTCGTATATTCGCTATCTCATGAAATTTCAACCTAAATTTTGAAATGTGATTTGATTTAAGTAAATTAATTAATTAGGGTTGTCGTATTATTTATCGGTCAACCTAATCCGATCATATTTCTAGTCACCGTATGATGCCGACTTTTGAACGTGCCTCTTTATTAAAATATATTTTAAAGAAAAAACACACAAATATTATTTCTTTCATTCAGTTGATATTAAATAAAGCCTGTTTCGAAAGGTTATCTTTCAGTTTTCCAAAATTTTCTACGGTATGAAAAAGAGTTCACACAGTTCACACAAAATATTGCAATGCATTTGGATCATGCTGTATACATTGTAGGTAACATTAATAGATTGACGGATATGATGCACTATGGGTGAGTATTTCAAGGTCTTTAAAATTCTTTTAATAAGAAACATTTTAAAGCCGAAATATACTTATTCTTCAAGCAGAAAGTTTTAAGAAAACGTAATTTTCTCTCAAATGAGTACATGAAATATTATCTCTGTGCGTTTTCTATATAATATATTTAAATTAATAAGTGCATCGAAAATCAATGAGAAAATAGCCTGCTACTTAAGTAGCCATTTTTTTCCAGCGTATTATTTTTGTGAGCGGTCAGAAAGAGGCACGTTGAAAAGCAGGCATTCTACCGTCACTTAAATATCTTATGATTAGGCTGCACGTTTACCAACACGACAACCCTAATCTGTGCCTGGTAGCCATCTGGTGGATTGATTGCTTAGCAAATCCTGTTTGGACAGTCAGCATGCTGTATCAGAATCAGTGGACTCCATATCTTTCAGTAGGCTGGCCGGGTAAATTGACCCAAATGTGATTAAAACTCACGGCTCTTGGTGGGGCCTCGTAGCTCAGTTGGCTAGAGCGTTGGCTGTACTAAAGCCTTCCCCTTGCTGGCGCGGGTTCGAATCCCACCGAGGCTGCCGAGTTTTTCCCAAGTGGGTCAAATGAATTATTCAAATCTGTCAAAATCCTCTACTATTAATTAATTAATTAAATTGAATCAAATCACATTTCAGAATTTCAGTTCACAGCTACCGTACTTAAAACTAACCCAAGTGGGAAGATCAGCCATGACTTACGCAACTTAGAATTTAATGGCAGACTTACGGATAAGGTACTATAATTCTGTTTCCTACATCCAATGAGGATCACTAACATTCTCATGCCAGTTTTCGTAAACGTTCGCTCTAACGGTTCTTCGCATTAAACAAATAAAAGTAACCGGCATCCAAAAGATAACTCTTCGTTTGCGTAGCCGTAAAAACGACCACAGGGCAGAATGGGAGCACAGCTTCTCACCCCGGGCCACTGCGAAGGTTGCTAATAGACGCTAGAGCTGTTTAACGACAAAACCAAAAAACTCGGTTTCGGGATGATTTCTCCGAAGTTTTGGGCGAAATAGGCGCCAAGTGCTAGGCGCCCGACTTCTCAACCAAAGCTTTATTGGGATTTTTATCGCTGGGGATTTTGGCTCATGTCTTATTAACAAGCTTAGCCTTCTCACTGTAACAAATATTTTAAGTGTGCCACGTAGAGAGACTGCAATGCAATTCATAAGAATAAGGACAAAGAAACTTGGAAGCGCTGATTAAATTACCCGAATCTGGTTGGAAGCACACGTGGAGACACGGAGGCACAGTCAAAGACCACACACGTACTGTGACATTCAGCACGTCAATTATGTAGTCCTGTTTATTTGCTGATAACTACTAACCCGACTTATCCGAAGCACGTGCCCTCTGTTCCCGTTTAGTCATCCATCCAGTTCCCTTGTCCTCTGCCCCTTTTCCTCACTCGTCGAGTTCGCATTCGTCAGTTCCCTTCGTTCTTTGTTCATTGTCCCTTGTCCTCGTTCGCTGATAAGCCGACAGACACGCGTCGGTGTCCTTCGCAAGACTGCTTGTCTAAGCACCTCAAATGTACGTCCACCTTTTTGTCGATTCCTATCCCGCCTTGTTAGCTATCGTGCTCTGGTAATCTTACTGTACATTACTATAGAGCCGTAAAGAATATACGACTTATTCCGACTGTCTTCTGACATAGCCTTGATCTCGGGTGCGTCTATTCGGATGAATAAACTAGGACTGACTAAAGGAAAGCTAAACAATATTAAAACGTACCACATTGTTTTTAGGGTAATTGTGTAGTTACCTCGAGAAGTTCCCCAAAAAAATTGACCAGGAGAAGAAATCATTACGTTAAATGTGATGCGCACTGCGTGTAGGCAGGTCATGTACAGACAATTTGAACCCGTATGGACCGGTTACTTACTCGTCTGTCCTATTACACCATGGGCTGAATACCGCTATGAACGCTGGTACGTTAATTATTTGCTAAGAAACAGTACATGGTAAGAATAAATAGGTGCTTCGATGCTTCACAAATATTTATATTTCTATATCACAAGGTTAGATGGGTAACAGCACATATGTTCTTCTAGCTACCAGCAGACGAAACCTATTGCCTAATCATCCCTGTTGACTAAGTTAGTCACCAAGCTAAATGGCATAGACCATTGGCAGGAGTGAAGAACCATCGTCAACTGCATGCGGCAGGAAGCACCTCAAAAATATGACTGTGACATGACTTACCGATAGACTGTCGGGGATAGAGGGGCTGCAGAGAGCCCGATTCTGCGCCGATTGAGCCTTGACCGGTCCCCAAGACAGTGATAGGCTTGTTGGGTTCCAAAATTTGGTACGGTCTCAAACTTGGATGAACTCTGCAGGGAAAAGAACGTTGTGGTTTAGGAATCAGGGTGTTGAAAAAATCGTAGGCATCTTACACGAGGTTTTTCAAGTTAGCTTGTTAAAATGAATACGACTGCTTTCCCCTGACTCATCATCCTATCAATTAAACCAGTGAAGTGTGCGCATGAGGTATATGATGATATCCTTAGAAGGTTTTCATTATGTTAGGCTATGTGTTACGGAACACTGACAACAAACCACTCAAAGAGCTATCTATTCGAACGCAAAGGCCACGAGGGTGGAGCAGGACGGTACTGTGGATAAATGCCATGCCGTGTCATCAACTTGGCATGTTTCGTAAAGGAGGTCTATTTCTTTTGCAGCAAAATATACATCGGATGGAATCGATAAGTCGAGCAGAGAATTTTTCCTGTGTACTTTCATTTTGTAACTTGGCTCAAGGCTTGCATTACAGCGAGGAATGCATTGGGTAAACATCGACCGGGAGCATCCTCCTGCAAAGAAGCCCATTTTGCAATTTTCTGCTACCAACACCTTAGTCGGCTTGAGGTAAAATCTCCTAGGAGAAGGTCAGCCGACCTTTCATATCACACCAAAAAGCTAACTGCACTGATCCATATGAACTGTCGTTCGCCATTACAACCACGATTAGCGGTCTCCTGACAACGCTAAATTCCCACGTCACTGATTACATGAAAACGCTCGAGTTCATCGCAGTCAGTGACTTTCGAATAATTTTTAAAAAAGTTCTCAAGCCGAAGCCATGCGAAACAGTGAGCATTAAAATAAATAGAAAGGTTTGGCACGGCAAGAAATTGTACTGTAGACAACCTTTAATTCTGACCACCGGCTCTGTGACAATAAACTTCGCAGAGAACGAAATCGTTCTCCTTAGCTCAGACATGTTATGGTGCCACAGTCTTTTATATAGAATGGATCGCAGACGATAATTAAGGAAGAAATAAGAAGCAAGATCAAATGTATAGGGATAGATGATCAGATTGATTAATCGTTTTAAGACGCATGAGATGTAAAGGCTGATAGACACGATTTCAGCATACTTCCTTCAACCTTTTTTAAATCTATCCTAATTAATACCCAAATATACAATAAGTAGGGTGCTCTAGCAGCTAGACTGCAATACACAAAGTTTTACCAACTTCATTAATTCCAATGTGAAAGGATATATAAATGGCCTAATAGAAGTCCATTTCCTGCCTATAATGTAGCTCAGGCGAAAAAAATGCAGTTGCAGATAGTTTATCTGAGGATATGTTAGTCAAAAGTAGGAAATGTCTTTTAGTATAAAAACGACTTTTGAAGTAGTGTTTTAACATACATTAACTTGCAGCATAATCTCTAAATATTTCAGGCCCATCAGGATGTTGGCTTTTGAGTGAGTTTTTCCAATATATTTTACGGAAAAGGCAAACAATAATTTTCTTTCTTCTACATAACTATCTGGTAATAGATTACGTCTTCTTATTCTTGTTTTTCTTCTTCAAAATGAGCATAAGGAGCATACGTTGGTGTGTTTTCTATCAAAAACATTTGAATCAATAAGAACATTGAAATGCAATTTGAACAATGCATACTATTTAAACAGGGTATTACTGCAAGAGATCAAAAGTCAGTATCCTAATGTGACTAAAATATATAGGGATCATGCAGCAGGAGAATTAATATTAAAACTCTCTCTAAATTATTCTTTTTCCAATCTTAAATGCATTTAAGTAAATAGGTCAACATGTGATGAGATAATACGTCCACTGTGATAATCCAAAATTGTCTTAGATTTACTATCGGGCATGATTCCCTCCATCTATTGCTTATACCTTCTTAGACCCGTTTACTGCTAATACAAACTGCTACATGGGTAGACACGTGTAAAGCAGATGGCGCTATATAATTAAGTACTGACCACAGACGCCGGATGCTGATTTTGCTCTTCCGAATAGCAACAGATAAACGAGTTTCTGTGTATCGATTCCACTAATTTGCTTTATCTTGGGGCGTAATATTGGCGTTACAGCATCCCGTTCCAAGCGAATCCCGTACCGAGTGTGCGACTGCCTTTCTCGTATTTTCGATGCAGCATATCTAACTGCAGCCGCAGGCGTCTCGTAATTTTACACTTCTAGGCGTTGCAAACCAGGGGTCTATGTTCTTTTTTCCACGATGTAATAACCACCTTGGCACACACACACACAAAGTCGTTGGGGTGGGGGCGTTGCAGGATGCGCTATCAAATTTTCACGGGGCTCGAAATTAAGCACCGCTGCGTGGCTGTAAAGTGGCAAGTAACTCCTGCCAGCGTCTAGGGAAGCAGTTCACCATTTCGCTCCTATTCAAAACCCTGTAGATAAAAGTCGCCAAGTAGGCGGCAGTCCTACAAGGTCAAGTGTCTACTGATAAATGGTGATGTTTTTTTATGAAAAGGAGAAAATTGTTTTCGAGTCAGAGCCACAGTCAAGGACATCATTCTGGCTGACTAAATCCCACTCGATTGCGATACAGCTTTCCGTATTGCGTATCGGACCCAGTGAACGCAGCTCAATGGGATGCTGTTTGACCATTAAGCACTAACAAGATGGGTACGACGTCTGTTTATTGAAAATGGTCCAGCGTCACTGCACAGTAAACCTTTCGGTAGCCGCTAAAATGTTGGTCCGTTTCAAACTGCTCTTTTATCTTTGGAATATAGCTTAGTTCAGAAACTGTCGAAAATCTGCCATCAGGAATCGATCTCAGATGCATTTACGAAATCTGGCATTTTATTGCTGAATAAGCGGTATTCTCAGTTGCATCTGCTTGTTTCGGTCTTCATTCGGCTACTTTAGCTGCTGCTCACGACGTAAATGCCCAAGTCAATGACCTAAATGCGTTCATTAAACTTTAACCCCATTTAATGTTCTTCACTGTGATCATCAATTTGATCTCTGTATGCACCCGAGGGATGAGCTAAAAGCATAAATTCATTATTCGCCAAGAGAATGTGCATCTTGAGAATTTCATCTGATAAAGCTGAACGGTAAAGCATTTGGAAAATGTGTTAATTTGGTTCGGAGTTTGTACAGGGCCTCAGTTCCATCTTCAGAGGTAAGAGGGGATCAAATCTGGCATTGCTAAACAAATGCGTTGAACTGGCAGCCCACGTTACAAAAGCTGAAAGTTTCAACCCCTTCATAAAGTTTCTGACTGCTACAAAGATGGGCATAATTCCCAACAAGATGCAGCTGCTTGACTAATTAACAGCGTAAAAGGCTGCTGGTATTTATCTTGTCCATAACTCTGAAAAAGGGACTCGAAGACATCTGTGAAAGCTCAGATGAATAACTGAGTATTCCTAACGACCGATTAATTGTAACTTATGCATTGCACTGGCGATTTACTCAACCTCAGTGTGCACTTGCAGCACGAAAAACAGTCCATCCCAGCAGGATTGTGCTAGAACACCTGGAAGGAGAGACTTCCAAAAACGCGAATCTCCAAACACGTAAGACTGAGACTTCAGAAAGTTATTCCGAAGGAATGACAGTTTGCCCCTCGTTCCGGTCGAGGAGAGTCATGAATATCACGAGGAAGAAATGCTGATGTCCACAAGTTAAGTTATACCGACGGAATCGTGCGACGCGTCAACCTATTTCTACCTCCCTCACCCAACCACTGTGCTTTTATTGATACTACTGGATACTATTGATACTACTACTTCTGCTACTACTACTACTTCTACTATACTACTACTACTATTGATACTACTGGATACTATTGATACTACTACTACTACTGCTACTACTACTACTACTACTACTACTACTACTATACTACTACTACTACTCTTGATACTACTGGATACTATTGATACTACTACTACTACTACTACTATACTACTACTACTACTCTTGATACTACTGGATACTATTGATACTACTGGAGATACCGCGGGGCACAGTGGAAATTCGTCCATTTTCCTTGCCTGTCACAAAGGCTCAGATTCCTCAGACGACCCGACTCAGACTTCGCTCCATCAAAACTCCAGCAACTAGTTACTAGATGGGCATGCTGGGAAGGAGTCGATGTAGCCTTGTTTGCCTCAGCATGACCTCTGACCTTCAGGTTGTTGGGGCAATACAGCACCAGGAGTCCGTGAAACGCAAAGCACATCAGATTGATCCTAGCCAAGAGGATGTTTTCAGACTATGCCTCGGTCCCTTTCCCTGCCTTATCTTTTACCGCTGCTGTTTGCAAAACTTAAAAAACCGGTTCGAGTTACTGATGAGGAATTTAGCTTCAACTTCTTGACTGTCTCACATGCATCGCCTCCGCAAACTATGCTCGTCAGACTTCATTTGATTTTTAATTTTACATCAGCATGCTTGAAATAATTTGTGTTTCGGTGCCGTACGGATGTCTGAGAAGACGAGGATGCGATCGTTAGGACAAGGAATTTATTCACCCGACGTTTTGGATTCCGGCGTAGAATTGCCGAAAACACGGCAGCAGCGTGAAGAAATGACGCCAATTCTCAAGCCGTGGCTCCTTCGACAAGACCCGGCCATCCATTCAAGTTCGATGAGGCCGAAAGTCTCGCGAGAGGTGACACTCGTGTGAGTTTTGAGTTGTTTGAATCAAGGTAAACAGGTCCACAATCTACTAACAAGTGCAATGACCTCTCAAACCCATATTGCGTGCTGAGAATCAGCTGGGCCAAAGCAATAAGCGTCTCGGGGAGCGCGCAGATGAACATATTTTCAAACGCCGATGATGATGAGGTGGGTGGCCGAGCAATCAGCACGCAAATCTCCAAATTGGCTGATGAAATTTCCGCGGATACCGACCCGCATGCCAGCGCACCAGATCGTAAAAGTAATCGATGAAGGAGTAGCCGTTAATTGCGTAGGTATGCAGTATCATAACGACTGCATCCTATAAAATACTGCAACTCCCTGTGTACGAATTACCCGTATCTGATACTGTCCCTGATGATGGGTTCGAGTGTGAATCCGAAACGTCAGACGAATACAGCTCTTGTCCCAGCAATCGCATCTACTTCTTCTAATTTACTTTCTGGTACAAGCATTTTCACTTGTATTGGCATTAAGTGGCTATTTTGGAGTGCGAAGATGGAGCCGGAGGAATTTTGCTTCAGGGAGGAGACACGGATATGTGGAAACCAGAAATTAATATTTTTGGGCCCAAAGGGAAGCCTAAGAGGAGGAAGAATGAATACAAACAAGAATGCCACCCTACTATAATTTTCCGGGTTATATGATCACCAAGCACAGTCAAACTGGAGTGTGGATTGTATACTGCAGTGTGTGTAGACTCCAGAAATTAACCTCTTAAATATTCAAAAAGTCAGATTACGCAGGGGCAATTCTCCCTGGATAACGAATGCACTGAAGCACACCGTACATTGACGGCGCCGTAACATAAAATCAACATTTCATCCCTTCAGTAACATTAATTACCACAGTTGGCTTCAAGCATTGATCAAATTGGGACTGAGCTGTGTGACGTGTCTCACTGAAGTTTGCTTCTGACATAAGATACAGCTAAGTGAAAATAATGGTTCCTGGCACAATGCCGGGGCATTGATAAAAACTGCTGACCAACTAACTTCTCTAGTAAAGACGATAGGGCATTTAAAAATGGCTAAAGAACAACTTTGATTCAATTATTTTGAGAGACTGGTGCTAATAGAAAATGAGAACTGGCAATTTTCTTAAGAGCATTTGAGTGGCTCATGTCGTTGACTAAACTGTCATTGGGGTCACGCTTTACTGCCTGCAACTAGTTCTGTTTGGCGTAATTTCTGCAAAACACGAGCCTGACAGAGGATAAGAGAAGACCATAAAATAGCCAAACGTTTCTCTGGTAGATAAAAACGGGATGTGCTTTAATTCGGCACCGGCGTTAAATTATGAGAATCTAGGATTGTTTGCAGCCGAACAACCTTCTGGCAACTGTTCTTATTAGCCTGCAAATGCGCTACGTTGTGGCGTTTTGTGCATAAGGAGGTCGACGTCATACTTGACACGAAGTTAGTCCTTAAAAACCGACTTGGTTCTTGCAAAGTTTAAGTAGCAGTTTTTATTTTTTCATAAGATTAAGGCGTTGTCGCATGCCGAGAAAACGATCAGTATGTTATCAGTTATTAACTAACTCACCCATTAGTAAGATCGACTGTCATTTTCTTGTGACCTTCAAAATGCAGAAAAATACCAATCACAGTTTAGATTCGAAAGGTTCGAAACATGTTAAGACAAACTTCTGAAAAATTCTATACACGAGTACAAGCCATGGTCTCGGTAGTGATGACGCGGAGGTGAATAAGTTTGACACTTTTAGTCACTCATTTTGAAATGGGTTGCTTGACAGCAGCTTAATATCAGTTAAAATTGTGAACACGGAGTGCTGCATAATCTAAGTATGCTTTCTATGAAGGCCTACTTCTGATGAGGATACCTGGTTGACATTAAGACTTCGGCAGATAAAATTTCTAAACCGTTAAATTATAAATCTCTCTCTCTCAGTAGTCCTTGGTTGTAAAAGAGTTTTTAATGTATCAATGGGGCAGTTTTATATACGGCTAGGTTGAGACCATGTGATTACTGAAGTTAGAATGACAATATGTGCAATGAATTGTACTACTTTAAAGTAAAATCTCAGCCCCACCGTAATAAACCTTAATTTGACAGTGCATTGTGCCAAGAAACAAAAATAAATTGCAGGAATTAAAAGCATGACAAAGATAACCAAATATGCTCCAATAGCAGCATCAAGTAAAGGGCCGTGATATAACTACGCTAGACTGTTAAAGCTTGTCCATTACAGAACTCTCCTAGCACTACCCATCACCTGTTTACTCTTTTGAAAGTAAACTAAAGACGCACCTTGACAAAAATACAATCTATAATAGAAAGAGGATGAGATAAATGACGGAGATCTGATTCGGGGTTAAATCTGCCTTCACTTAAACAATCCTAGTTCCGATCAACGGCCGGGCAAGAAACAAAATTTTCACACATGCATGGCGAAAATGCTTCACAAGCTACATGGGTCATAGCAGCTTCACTGTGAAGACAATCACTGCCATATCATTTGACCTTCTCTGTCATTGCATACAGATTGGGGATTTATGAATGGGCGCAAATGGAATCGCAGTCTTCTTTGTTTGCTGCATAAATGCGCAAAAACAGTTCTCTTTCGAACCCGATAACTTGGGTCTGATCGGATTTTCACTAGCTTTTGCTCCACAAACAGCAGTAACCGACCGACTGCAATCTCGCACAGCTTTTGATAATACAGACGTTAAGGGTGGTACACAGTCACTTTAAATAAGACTATTATCTATTATTATTATTATTAATATTACCTAATGGAACCTTTAGTAGCCACAACCTTTTGCTACAACCAACCAGGCTTCGCTTCCGACGTTATTGAGTCAGTGACAGTTACTTTAGGATTGAGCGCGGCCTCCAACGTAAATCCGCTACATAATAAAGTTGGTCCTGGTGTCCAGTAAAGACAGGAAAATGTGCAGCAGATGGTTTTTAAAAGCCTTTCAAAAGGTGACCTAGCGTGCTGATGCCCTCCTGACTACATTAATTCCCAAAAACGCTGCACCCAGTTCAGGAAAGTACTTCTTTTAAGAATGATTTTGGAAAAAAAAGTAATTGAGTAGACTTCGCGATTTCGATTAGAACGCTCGCAAAGATTAGGTACTCAGGAGTAAGTAGGACACACTCGACAGCATAATTAAGGTGCCCTGGAAAGTACGTATGAATTAAGATTACGTTCCCGGCTGTTTGCTGCGTAATGTGATTTCTCCCTTCGACGCTGCATGGCTCAATGAATGTTCCAAATAGATGAAACCAAAATGATGAATTTGAAACCAAGGCACACTAAGCCTACTAACAATTCCACACATTTTCTCCCTTTTCGAGGTTATTAATACGTGAAATACAAAAGCCAGGGATATTATCGCTGTTCTCAAAATGGCTTCACTCCGGTAGGTAAGGTAGGTCAACAAGAGCATAGCGTTTTGAATGATTGCCGAAAGATTTTGAGATCAATGCATTCGTGTTCGTCTCCGCTATCCCGTTATTTGGAGATCTCAAGTTGCAACTCGCGGTCAAGAAGGGTCAAGGAGCAAATGGATGTATCAGGACGAGATTATGCCTAAAAATTAGGCATCGAAGTAACACCATAATACATCCTCATCTTAAGAAAAGAACCAGCAAAAATTAGGGACGGGTTGCGTGAACTGCCCCTTAACTATCCTCCTTCATTTGCCTACTTGTTTCACTTGTTAGCCAATGAGCGGTGTATATTTCTCCCGCTAGGTCACGCGCATTTATTCTAAGAAACCTTTAATTGATGCAGTTTCTTTGGAAACGATGGTGTGTACCTCTTCACACGACCATTCCCTACCCATTTCAACAAGAAAACTGCGGAAGCCGATCGGTCCATTTTTACAAATTTTAGAATCCCGCTGTTTTTTCTTTTTGAAAAACCATCATTTCTGTATTACAGTTGGCCCTGCAACATAAAGGGGTATGGAGTACACACAAAGGTTTCAAACCTGTGAAAATATTGAACTTCCTCCTCGCTTCCACTGGACGCAGGGTTTTAAGAGTTCTGGTTTGCAAGTCAGACGAACAGAAAATAGGATCACGCGTTTGCTAACAGCAGATAGTTGCGCAACTGTGGAATATATAATTACCTCCTCTGGCTCTCTCGTCTGCGATGGCGTTTGCCCACTGTTATATGTGCTATTGTCAAACAAGATAGAAGTGTGGCAAAGTAATCCAAGTCTTCTGAAATACCTTGCTAGCACCCTATCACATTTGCCGTTTCCTAGGCCTGACACATTATTTTCTCCACCTCAAAAGATTTCTGCCCTCTGCGTCAATGAGATGCTTGTATTTTGCTGGGGCTTAAACAAACCAACTACTGCTTGGTTAAAAGATTAAACTCCAATGGTAGAGGAACACTCATCGATCACGTTACGGAACACACTTGTGCCTTGGGGGTCAAACTCGAGCCCCGCCAGCTGCCGTGTGAGTAGCATTACCCCCTAGCTTTATCGTTAGTACTATTTTGCCAGAATATATTCCTGTCGAACGCAGTAGAAACGTCTTCTAGATACTCATCAGTGACGATTATGACGTGAAGGTGCGATGAAAAATGCAGATCTAGCCAAAAGTGATTGTAAGAAATTGGACTGAGCATGCAGATGCAAATACAAGTTTAGGCTGCGGACTCACCACGTCTTTTCATAGAGGAAGAGATATAATAGACCGTAAGGACTAGCAGGCAAACGGCAATCAGCGTGGTCAGAATCCCAATGATGAGTTGGATGAAGAATTTTTGCGAAGCTGTGTCCACCTGCTTTGGCTCTTGATGAAGAAAAAGCGAAAATTAGTTTACCACCGAGGTTACATTGACTTAGGTATCCAGCAAAATAGGCTATGATTCTTAAAAAATAAAGGTATCCGGTGTGGTAGTCATCATAAGTTGATTCATAGACGTGGTGCTTATATAACAGTAAGGTTAATAGTGGATTTATATAGTGTGAAAAAATTTGACTTGGCAAAAAATTAAGATTTGATAAACCGAACCATAACACAATGAGAGAATTATTGCATCTCTTTTTCGACGGAAACCGTCATTAGCGAATCGATCACGAAAACATAACAAGTCTAGACTTAATTAATGTCCGGTTTCGAAACCTGGCCTACCTTCTTGCCTTAGTGAACATGGCATATTCATCCTAGTTAGCCACCATTTTCGCGAAAGGTTAAATTCCAACAGCCCTTATTTGTGGCTTCCTGGTTGCTTAACGTATATTATAATACGGAACATGCCCGTTTTCTCGACAGATTATTTTAGGTCCCATGCAAAACCCTAATTTAATGCTGTATTATGTTCATCTTATTAACCCCGCTTCAAAGGTTTAGGGGGTGGGTAATGACATTCAATATTACTACTATACTAAATTACCCAAAATGGGAGGAGAGGGGGCCAGGATAATGGGATTCGTGCTGAGGGCTTAATGCAAAAAAATTAGCGCAAACAATGCTCCAGTTCTTTACGATTGGTTCATTGCTCACCTCTGGTCCAGCGCACAGGTCTTGTCACTTGTTTTAGTTCAGAATCCATGTAGACGAGGAATTGAAAGGTGTACTCACTGATGGGACGTTCAATTTCTACCTGCAAGTACCCCAGTTCTGCGAAGGTGACTTGGTAGTCCGTGCATTCACCTTCACCACTGACTTCCGACAGAGGTGCATCCTTTTCTCGGGCAGCACTGCCGGTCGCAACCTCAAGGCGCCGAGACTGGTCCGCAGGGCGAAGGAAAGCTGGACCGGTTAGGGGGCGCAGGGTGCCCGCGGAGCCCGACAAGGCCGTTGTTGCATGTTTAACAGCGAGACAGATACGGAGAACTATTCGGGAATAGAATTGGCTGTTTGGAGGCTCAAACTCCAGACGGGCTATGCGGCCGTCGGAAGAGATTTTGACAGACTCCGGTTTTATACCTCTGGCGGCTAAAGTGAGAAATGTAAGTATGCATAGTGATAGTGAGAAGGAACTGCCTGCTAATGAAGGAGCCCTGGGAAATAACAAATGAGAACCTTAACCGAAACACACACCATCCTGTCGTGAGAAAGAAGACAAAAGTGGAATCTTCCTTCCCGTCTTGTTCCATGAAAAAAATACTCGCGATCGCGTCGATCATCACGGATATCTATCTTGCCAAGTTGAGAGGAGGGTTTCTGATATTTCTACTGCTTTAAAAAATAATGGTGCACATAGAAACTACACGTTTGCTGGCGAGCAGAGGGCTAAATTCATGGCCGGTAGCAAAGAAAAATCTTAAGAATAGAAAAATTTGCACATGCGTTTTTCTGCTTCTAATGCATACTTGTAGCCAAAGATCCTTGCTTTCGTCTAGCGTTACTTTGCCTAGATTACTACTCAGCATAAGCGAGGCTCGGGTGATTTTCCACTTTGGTTAGAAGGAAAACAACAGACTCGAAAAAAATTTGAAATACTTAAATCAAGTATCATGTCAAATGACCGCTCCCTCTCGTATAGTGCAATAAATATACTCTCCACTGATCGAACCGCAGTTAAACTAAAAACTAACAAATTAAAATGCATGTTCAAACTAGATAACAGAACTTCGGTGTTCAAATGAGTATGCAACTGTGCCATATTCACCAGAAAAGTGAGAGCACTTTCAACAGTGGGGTACTGTAGCAATAAAAAGATTTTTTTCTAAATAAATAAATGAGAAAATGGAAGAGACGACAAGATGCTGTCAGGCCGCTGTTTGGTGTTTTCGGGAAGCTGAATTTCACGCGTCCTGGCTTAACTGTGTCCAGTGTCAGTGGTTGGCGGTGTGTGAATTCGGCCCCCTAAACAGGCCACATGGTACATGCCTTGGAACAAAACGGGAGGGGGACAGATCAATGCACGGTAGGCGTTACTCAGGATGCGCTCGCATAACAAATGCGAACAAGGGGAGGGGCGTGGTGGCACACGTAGGCAGAGGCTAACGCCGCAACAGCCACTCTTGTTACTTTTAGCACTCCCGATCCGTGGTATTTGAATCAGACATGGTGGTCCGGTCAGGAGCGTCTCCAGCCATGCCAGCCAACTCGCGTTCGATATTCTTGACCCTGTCTTGACACCAGAAACAGAAGGATATGGGGGGAGAGAGTGCGGTAGCTGCAGCGCAAGGCTACTATCACTTAAAACTAATTCACGCGCAAGTCACCGTCCCTGCTTCACCCTTCCATGGAGCATACGGTGGATATCGTCGGATTACGACAGTTAAACTATCGTGTGCCCCCGTGCCCCCTAAACGGGCCACGTGGTAGATGCGTTGGACCAACACGGGGACCACATCAGGGCATGGCATGCGTTATTCGGGTTGCACTCCGCTAACAAATGCCGAACATTGGAGGTGTGGTGGCACGCCGAGGGGCGGCTAGGACTTAGAGGACCTAGCCGCGCCAGCCACCTGCGTCCTGTCCCGCCTCCGGTCTTCTTGACTCTGTCTTGACACCGGGCTCAGGTGGGGGAGGAGGAGAGAGTGCGGTAGATGCAGCGCAAGTCTACTATCACTTTAAACTAAATCACGCTCAAGTCACCGTCCCTGCTCCACTTTCCCATGGAGCATACTGTGGACATCGTCGGACTACGACGGTCAAACTGTCGTAGTGCCCCTAAATGTACCACGTGGTAGATGCGTTGGATCAGCACGGGGGCCACATCAGGGCACGGCATGCGTTATTCGGGTTGCGCTCCGATAGCAAATTCCGCACATGGGGGGTGTGGTGGCACGCTTAGGGTCGGCTAGGGCCTAGGGGCCCCGGCCACGCCAGCCACCTGTGCCCTCTACCATCTCCGGTCTTCTTGACTCTGCCTTGACACCGGGCCAAGGTGGGGAAGGAGGAGAGAGTGCGGTAGATGCAACGCAATTCTGCTATCAATTAACACTAATCCACCCACAAGTCACCGTACCTGCACCACCCTGCTGTAAAGCGTACGATGGACATCATCGGATAACAACGGTCGAACTGTCGTGTGTGTGTATGTGTATTCGTGCCCTCTCCATCTCCGGTCTGCCCTATACATCTCCGGTTTTCTTGGCTAAGTCATGATACCGGACTTAGGTGGGGGAGGAGAAGAGAGTGCGGTAAAGTGAAGTGTTGCGGTTGGAAGGTTGCCAACTGACAATTACACGGAGGCCTCGCAGTTAGTCCAATGTTTGTTGTGTGGAGTGGCTGACTGGCGGACTGAGAGTCAGGCTGCGATGACTCCTTCTTAACGTGACCTCTGGCTATCTCACACATTTGAATTATAAGCCGTTCAACCCCCTACTGTGTGAAATCCTGGTGCTCGTGTTTGGGGGGCCAGGTCGTGTACGTCGTACACGTAGACGAGGTCACCAGCAGCTGCGCCCACTTCCGCATCAGGCAACTGACCCGCTCGGACGGTGGTTTGATTGTGGGGGTGGGGGAGAGAGTGAGGTCGACAGCTCAGCGCATGGTCCTCACTATAAACAATCTGACGCGCTTGAAACCATCACGGTGCGCTTAAAGCCGTGGCTTGGAAAGTTACCAACTGACGGGATAACTCAGACCACGTGGTCAGCACAATGTGTGTTTTGTGTGAAGTGGTTGACTGGCGGGCTGAGAGTCAGGCTGCAACGGCTTCTTCTTAATGTGGCCTTTATGACACTCCCACTTTTTGGGATCCGAGTCAGGTTTGGTGGTAGGCCAAGGGGTGACTCCGGCCGCGCCAGCCACCTGCGTCCTCTCCCGCCTCCGGTCTTCTGGACTCTGTCGTGACACCGGGTTCAGGTGGGGGAGGTTGAGAGAGTACGGTAGCTGCAGCACAAGGCTACTATAACTTAAAACTAATTCACGCGCAAGTCACCGTCCCTGCCCCCACCCTTCCGTGTAGCATATGGTGGACATCATCGAAATCGACGGTCAAACTATCGTGTGTGTGAATGGGATGTATGGGGTAGTAGTTAGGGTTAGTACCACACAGATAGCATTTGGCCGCTTCATTTGTCTCATGCAGGTTGTGAATGCTCCTGTGGTCAGAGTTTGGTGCACTTATCGGGATTGAGTAACAAAGGACCTATTTAAACTCTGTATTTCCCATTTTGCCTTATATCCGATGATGCGCTTAAAAACGAGTGTGAAACGTTAGCTGATGATGAAACCATTCTCCTCAGAGATCACTTTACCTCATTTGCAACACCTGAGGTTAGCATTTTCGCTTATATCCCTATATATAAAGCCAAGCTATCAGAAAACATAGCCAAAAACAATCGAAGATTGACAGTATCCGCAAAAACAGCAGAGTATTACCGGATTGTGGCTTTAATTCAAAGTAAAACTCGCGACTGCCAGCCTTATGGTTCAACTGGCACATATAGATGCCGAAGTCTGAATCGAGGACTTCACGGAAGCTGAGTGAAACCTTCAAGCGATCCGGTGCCACTGCCATGCTGCTTTTACGCACCCTGCCCAACCAGGGCTCACTGGAAGTGGATACGACTTTCAGCGGGCTGGTATTTCCTGCGGCTGCAGCCGGTGAACGGGACAGACGGGTGACGCCACTGTCGTAGACGTCCGCGCCGTCTCGCTGTGCGAGAATCTTGCTTCTTGCCTTATTAGCCAGAGAGGAACCCTCTTCGATCCAGAACCATGTCACATCAGCACGTGAAGGCCGCGTGTCCACCACGAGGACAAGTTCGGAGGGCATACCGATCTCGGCGTGCTGAATAAATTTTGTCTCCGTGCGCATTCTTGGCGCGACTGAAAAAAAATGAATACAGTATAGGATGCTTGGGCTTCTGGTTGCTCATACTACTTGTTATTTAAGAAAGAAATAGCTTGTCTATCGAGCAGCTCTTATCGAAGTTTAATCAGCTGGAAACCACGCAAAAATAAGACCCACTACAATAAGATGATCGAGTTTGGGACTAAAATAGCAAGGCAACGCAAATGTGACCAACATTTTTAATTTATGGGAAAAGTAAGTTCCTGACAAACAACATCAAATAATATATACTTATCAAAGGAAAGTGATATTGAACTAATCAGTTTAATTTCCAACAAGCACTAACTATATGGGTTACAGGATACCCCATATTCACAGTACAGACACTAAATAGAAGCTCTGACACGAGTTTTAATAATATTCTGCCGTTAGGTAACACAGCTGAGAGGGGTTCGGCTTCTCATTGAGGCCCCCAACGCTCCCTGTGGGTGTTCTATTAGGCACTTCAGTTTACAAATTGATGTTTAACTTCCTCAGAAAGGAATAGGCAAATTGTAGTAAAACAACCTATTTGAAGGTTTAAGTTGTAGACTAAAAGTTGATATATATATATATTTGTGCCGGCTTCTATCAGCCAGAGCCGGAAAAAACACTTAGTATTCATAAGCTGCCAAGAGGCAGCCGGAAAAAACTAACGGCTTTACAGGATACACCATCGTCCCAT
Organism: Schistocephalus solidus; assembly: GCA_017591395.1. Taxonomy (NCBI): domain Eukaryota; kingdom Metazoa; phylum Platyhelminthes; class Cestoda; order Diphyllobothriidea; family Diphyllobothriidae; genus Schistocephalus; species Schistocephalus solidus. The sequence goes on along the minus strand of WEDG01003316.1, from coordinate 131,589 downwards.
AAACCTCCAAATAAACTGACTTGTTCAAACTTAGCGATTAATTTCGGGATAAAATTAAAAATGCAGCAATATGCCTAAACTGGAATGTCTACCAGAAAGCACACGGTTGCCACTGGGGACCAATTGATGAGTCAGACAATTCGCAGCTGTGTTAAACAGCGGCAGACCGTCGGCGAAACAAGCGCATCTGGCCTTTTATCTGGCAGCTCCTGTAATTCCGGCCTTTTGACAGTTTAATTAATATCCCGCGGTTATCCCGCTTTAGCAGTCGGCCCAAATATTCATATCATCTTTCAGTCTCTGCCTGCTGACCTTCAACTAGATTGATTTACTCCAAATTAGCCATAAATGTTTGAGGACATTTAAAAGGAACAACTGGCGAAATCCTCCAGCAGTGTGAACTAATGTTTGGCCTTTTCTTCAAACGCCTTAAGGAGAAGATGAAGATTGAACTAGCAGCCTGCATTTAATAAAAGGCATTTTTCATGGATAACAATGCAAGTCACCTTTCTGCACATAAGTAAAACTCCAACTGCGATTTTGAGAATACAAATCTCGTTTTGATTAAATTGAGGTATTTTCTGCACTCCAAGAAAACTACGGCCTCTATAGTCCAATATGAAATTAAACAGAATTATCTGATACCCTAGAGATAAGTAACATGCCGGTTTTTTCAAAGAAATAAGCAAACTACTCTGAAGACTGTAAAGCGACCTTCAACAGACTTGCAGGGTTTTCATTACATGTTGCGGGTTGCTCGAAATACACTAAGCAAAGGAAACCCTGGAAGCTTTTTTCGTTTAGATGTTAAGATACACCGATTTATTGGTAACTAAATAGGAGCCTGTTATTATGTGTTGAAGCAACGAGGGTCTACAGGAGGAGGTTATGGTAAGTTGCTCATACATTTACTTGTAGTTAAGGGGAATTGTGTTACATCGACACCATTCTCTCTTTTCACACAAGAAAGGGTCAAGACGACTGATAATTAACAGTTATGCGAGGTCTGACGAAGATAAATGATTCATCTAAAATTGGTGCGTACGACCTGTCCCCTAACCTAAAACTTGTTGGTTTTCAAACAGGGAACAGGTTCTCTCGTCTTACAGAAAGGGTGGAGCTACCTCCGAAGCCTGCAACAGGGAGGAGCTTGTGCAGTCTGTCGCTCGTTTCAAAAGGAGACAAAGCTCCCCATCAACAGCGACTCTTCCTTATCAAAACTGTTCCCGCGGACAGGAGCGCTTTCGGTTGTTTAGATAATGGTACCCCACCAGATCTTCTTTAAGTGCCAGATGAGATTGGATACGATGACGGGTGGTATCTAGTTCAATTGTCTAATTAATGGTACGTTAAATGGGACTTACCATAAATTGGTAAAACCTCGCTAGTTCATCGATCTTAATTGGTCTCTTGCGCAATTAAGTGAAGTGTTATCTTTCCGAAAATCAATGTCAGACATTTTAGCGAGTGGGGAATGAGTGCTAAGATTAAGTCACCAAAGATGATATGTCTGGAGTGTCTCGTTTTATGGGGGACTGGCGTTTACTGATCTATCCTGATTGGGAGACTGATCTGGGGTATTCCATTTTAAAATGGAGTTCAAGTATAGGGCCCTCAAAGACGGTAACATAGCAATTGTCAATCGATAGTTCTGGAGTTTTACCGACAAAGTACAATGGTAATGTGAATTATTACTTCGGAAAAAGTTGTTTTTGTTTCAACCACCCCCCTCTCCTCGATTATGCATCAGTAATAGATTACATTTTAATTTGGGTCACTAGTTAACCAAATACATGGCTACACATGAACCACAGATCATCTCCTATATGCAGCCGTCTGAGATATCCAAATTAAATAGCTCAGGTTCTAAGCGTAAGATCGTCTGTCTTCGGTTGGGTGGGTAATTGATTGAAGGCAGGGAATATTTCAAAGCAGAACATTACAACCTCCTTGTTGTTCTGAGTACTATACCTCACATTATATTTTAAAGCAAGTACGCACTAAGTGTGCATGAAAATCAAAACTAATTCCAGAAAAATTTTCAGGCACACATGCAAACTCCTTGAGAACATTAATATCTTTACCTGACACGGAGGAAAAGGGGTAAGGTTTTTTTAAAAAAAATTTAATGTACCTCTTTTTTCCCAAACTCGTAAAAACGAATGAGGTAGGGGTTATTGGCCCAATAGATGAAAGCAAATGCACAAATTACGGCACTTCATCAGGATATAATTACAAAAAGGAGCTATATGCGTATCATGGTGCACGTAAAGGTTCATTTTTTCATCGATTTAAGAATTTCCACCTGCATACAGTATCAGCCGAAGCTACTGGAAATTTTCCAGAAAATGGCTGCTATGACCGATTGAATAAGTACTCAGCATAAAGGGTTGGTTTCCTTCGCCAACCTCATTCAATTACTCACTTATTTTTTAGTTAGTGGTTCTGTCTTCCTGACACTGCTTGTACCCGACAGCTTACGACAAACAGCACCCTGCGTCATCTCACCCCTTGAGAGACGCACCTTCGGTAATTCAAATATATCACTGAAGAAGACGAAAAACAGGAAAACCGTCTCGTGTCCTGGCAACTAAATGAGGAGGATATCTTCAAAAAACTTTAAAAAAGATAACGGAATTTACTGGCGAGGAAACAGTGGAAACACAAATGAACTGGAATTCATAAGATAACCGTTTGAATGGCGCTAACCGACCATGTGAAGGTTAAATAACTGCTCAAAATACACGCTACTTGTTACATGTAAGTAAAACGTTGTGTAGTATCGTATATTTACTCACAGTCGGCTAGAAGCAAATGCAGTGTTTGAGCACTTCCACCCGCGTTATTGACCTCGCATCCGTACCAGCCCATATTGTCCACATCTACACTGTCCAGCATTAAGTGCCTATGCAGCTGTCCAGGTTTTTGCTGCATAGTAGAAAATAAGGCGGCCATCTGAGAGGTGTTTAGTGCACCAACAATGGTTTTCGCGAAGACAGGGTCCATGTTCGCCGATGATGATTGATGGTATGCGGTAAGATCCAGAGTCTTGGCGTACTTCCAGGAAAACCGCATATCCTCCTGTGGGTTGCCTCCATGAGCCAGGCACGAGAGTGTAACAGACTGGGCCACTGTTGGGTCTGTAGGGAGACTAATTATCTCAACTATCGGTGGATCTGTAATTTATCAAGATGACAATTAAATTAATACCTCATGTGCATAACAAGAAAAAAGGAGGGGGTCTACAGAAGTTGTTGTTCGAGATACTGCAGAAAAAGCGAGAAAAGGAGTTTAATAAAAGCTATATATTAGAAAAAATCGTCTTTTACTTTGAATGGTGCATCTCTTATGTAGCCGCTAACGAGTAACTGCTGACATTAATCACTCAGGTAGATACTGATGTACTAATTACAGGACTTTTTTTATTTCGCAGACCTTTTTCATAACGCCTGCAAAAGAAACCAGTTGCTTGAGTACAAAGTGGCTGAAGGTTGAACGGTCGAAGCAGACACCGGGACTCAATTCCTTAAATGTAAAAAATGTTGTTGAAGTTTGCCAATCAATAGTAGCTGCCGGTATTTCACTTCACCTAAAAACATTACACCAGAAACCATGAGTTCGTCTATACCCAAGCGCTTAGTCATCGGAAACTTCTTCCTGGTGCCTGAATATTGCAGAGAGCTTCCGCAAAATGGCTTTGGATAGAACTATCTCTCGGTTTTGGGTGCAGAAGCAAAGCAAATAGGCTTGAAAATATCCTGCTTGACTGTGGCTGTCGTTACTTATAGGATAGAATGCCTTTAATGTGTTCGGTCTAAGTCTGAGTTTCAGGTTAGTTTTGCTGGCATTACCTTAACCGCCTTAAGAACCAGTGCAAACCAGCGTGGTAAATACCGGGGAAGATTCAAGCAAATATCGCATTCAAAGTACAAATGGGAACTGAAAACCCATTCACTCCATTTTCACCTTTGATCTACGTATACAAGTAAGGCATCGCTAAACAAATATTCCGAAAATGGAACGTATATTAGCTAAATATTGACTTTCAACAACAACTATTCTTTGCCGTTTTCCTTTTTTTTTTCTTATGGCTGACATATAATCAAAATGCCGCAGGTGATAAAAGAACTGATCAACTATACGTGAATATGCTCGTTTGGTAAAACTGGTATAAAAACCGATTTTCTTGCGTGGAACGTTTCCCCAACCAAAGGATACCGGTCACAAGAAGCCAAATACGGAGCCTGAAATGTCCCGTATGCAGGATATGGTGCCTATCAAAGCTGCAATTTCTGGCTCAATTGCCGTTATCTGCCAGCCATACAGCAATCTTATATGAGAAACTGGGACGCAAACCCAAGTCCGTTTTGCGGAAATTTTTTAAGTCAAACAAGCTAATACAGGTGACAGGTGGAATACAGCACCGGCACGGGTTAAAAAGCTCATTAATATACTTCCACATGTAACTCCCTAAATGTACTATTGGCTGCATGCTGGCAGTTTAATTAATATTACGCAGTTATCTTGCTGTGGCTGATAGAAGTCGACCCATATATTCATATAGAATTTCAGTCTACGACCATAAACTACGAAAGAGTCTAATTTACTCCAAGTTAGCGATTAAGTTCAGAGGAAATTAAATAGCAGCAAGTAAGATAGGTTTTGCTAATGAGCAGTTAACTCAGTTGTTCCAAATTTCAGTATATTCACTAATGTGGTCCAGAGAATTCCTCATTTCTTTCCGAGCATTGGTCAATTCTGAAAAGCAGATGAATCATGGTAGGGTGAATGACGAACGTAGAGCCTGTGGTCCCTTTGCAATGTTGGTCGGTCAACTGCCAGTTCAGTCGTTACGAATGACAACGTCAACCGTTCTGTGCCCATCTCACGATGGGCGCCGAACGGTGACTTCTGTGTGAAATAATTTATAGTAAACTTTGCAGCATTTGCCGCACTCGCTCCTTCATAACCCTCCTAGGTCCGGTGGCAAGACAGAGCCATGACGATCAGAGGCGGCGTAGGAAGCAGTGTAGTACAAGGCTAAACAGATCGTGAATTTCGACCCCACCCGAATAATGAAGCAGGTTTTCATTAAACAACTGGGGCGGCTTGAATCCCAGCAAAGTGAGAGTAGCATAGGGGTCACAGTAAGAAAGAGCCACTGCAGCCACACTCGTCATCCCGAGACGATCACAGTGCCCTGTCAGTTTGTAATCTTACAGGTCATGACTTTGGTGCGTCGCCCGTCAGTTTTATGCAGTGCGGAAATTGCACTGATTATCGTAGGGACAGAGTTCTCAGAATCCATCGCCTGCTCGATCCTTCCTTCCATACACCGTTCGAGCCATTCAGAGATCGAATAATGGGATTGAGCACAAGCGAATGGCACGGCGTGTGCCTGCGCTTATGCGGACCAACACATACCGCTTTATGTGTGGAATTTGCTATAGAAGGTGCGGACTGCCCAGCTCAGCTAATGCGTACCGTGCCCCGACGTGGTAACACGCGGGTCCAGTATGGTAAATGTAGACGCTAGATATAATCAGTCGAGGACTGACCTAGCCAGACACTGTCCGTCTTCGGTGGGCTTTTTCAGACTGTCAAACATCTGACATGGGAACTAAAACTGCTGCGTATATTCACCTGCCAAATTGTTGACAGGCCAAACCGACCTGACTTGTAGTACACTGCGAACCCCAATCGTGCTGTCAAGTATATGCGATTCTGAAGTTACCACGCATCTGTTTTGTTCTTGTTGATCGTGGAAAATCGACCATTTGATATTTAGGAAGACCCTACTTTACCAACACCCCCTGTTTTGAAGGTTATCTTCGGACATTGTCTATTTTTTCAGCTTGCTATTTGCTGAACGGTCGTTTGTTCGCGATCAATACGACCAATGAATGGCGCAGATTTGCGCACAGCTGCAAATCACATCTCTTTACGCTCATTTCGATATATATATATATATATATATATATGGCTTTTAACACACCCATTCTGTAAGGTCCCTCTTATGAAATGCACTGTTAGCGTGCTTCGACAACTTTGAGATCTTTTCGATTGGAATAATGCATATATTTATCCCTCTTCTAAAACGAGATTGGGAAACAATAAACTCTTATGGGAAAGCTCTCGTATTCTGTTTGGTAGACTGTAATTTCAATACAATATTTTGAATGCAACTACCTAGAATATCTTCAAAAACTTGAGTGTTAAAGAGAAGGCAAAACTGAGGACATCAAATGTATGACACCGTAACACCTAGATTTTTGAACTGAACTCTAGAAAGGACAAACATTCCCTATTCTAACCCTGACTCCAACCCTAAACTGGAATGTAACCCTGGTCATACTCTTAACCCTGACCATAAACTTCACTTTCACCATAACCTTAATTTTAAGCCCCCTGGAATACAGTGCAACTTCACGTGCATTACTAGTATTCCTATTCATCAGCCTTGTCATTTTACATGACTACACCATGTAGAAGAAGAGACTGCGTCTTTTAAAAGCACTACGAACCAAAATGCTCTAGTTTTAGCAGAACGTCAGCCCTTTGAAAATTTATTTGAATGCTTGATTTGGGAAAAGAGCCACGAAAATTCACACACTGAGACCCAACAAAAGGAAGCTCCTGATTGGGCTGCGGGCACTCAAGCCATTAACGTATCACCTGTAATCGTCTGTCATGAAGGTGGGAGACACCGGTTTTGATAGATAGGCAGTGGCATAGCAACTGCGTCCTATAAGTGCTGCAACACTTGTGAACAACAGGACTCGTTATAGGTTTCTGTCTCTGATGATGGATTCAAGTGCGAGTCCAAAACGTCGGGTGAATAACCCCCTTGTCTCAACGATCATGACTCCGTCCTCCGACTGTATATCATATAGGGTCAGTTCTCACATGGGCCCTTCGCCTCATGAGTGCACAGTAAGTAACATATGACTTTGAAATGCAAAGAGAAGAGGTGACGAAAATTTGAAAAGCAAAAACCGGATATGGGGTTCTCACAAAGGACGTTAAGTTGATACTCCGCGATTACCGGCGCTCTGAGGGCTGGTTGATGCACTATGCACCGATACTCAGTGTTCGCGTTTGTCCGGAATGTTTTGGATACCCTCAGTGTGCTGTCAACCAGCATCCCTCCGAATTCACCCTGTGTCTGAAGATGAAGATGAGAGAATATGGCTAACCTACGTATTTACAAGCTGAGAAAAAGAGTAAAGGAAAAGAGGCATGCGCTTATGGTGTAGAAAAAGCGCTGTCATATGCAATATATTCGCTGCCCCAAAGTCATTGATATAGTGTTGGTTATTATTAACATTCCCCAACCGTCTCGAGTCTCTTAGGGTCAATCTTAATGAACTGCTTTGTATCAAACTAGGTAGCTCGCTCCTTGTTGTTAAAAAGTAACTCCAGTAGAATTCTTGAGAGGCACTTTACTGAAAATCGACACAGGCGCCGATAAAGAAGGGGGGTAAGGACGCCTTGTATGGCCGCCTAAACAAGGACACGGGAATGGGAACCGCCCATAGTACATGTGGTTTTGCGCCAAAATCCAACGAAATTATATTTAGGATTAGAGTGAGGGTTAGGGTTAAGTTAATGCCTATTCTAAAGTTTTAGTTTAATGCCAGAGTTTGAGGTAGGTCCATGATTAGGCTATGGGTTAAGGTTTTCATCGTGTGAAGTTGGTCGTTTAATTTTATGACGGAGTTATACTTAGCGTTAGACAAGGGTACCCTTTCGGAAATTTACTCTAAGCCTACCTCTTTAATTGTGGCGGGGCGGTTCCTATTCCTGGAAAGGAAGGCCAGACAAGGCATCCCTACCGAAAAGTGTTCGACATCGAGCATCCTTTGCCAATCCCATTTTCCTCATAACGACAGGAACAATAAATCGTTACAACAGTCTTGATGATCTCCTACGCTAAGGGTGGAAATCTAGCTCCACGTTCGACAAATGTCTTTCAGTCTTTGTGAAAATGCCACGCTGGGGAACAACCTCATCCACAACACCACCAGTGATTAATGATTTCGCTGAAAGCATAAAACTAGGAAGTACCACGGGACGTCTGTGCTATGGGTAAGATAAGGTGCTATCCCATTAGCAAACCTTTCGGCAAAATCCTCCAACCACCGATTGGCGAAAAGGCGTACATTCCCGGCACACAGAACCATTATGCTAGCCATGTAGCTGCGCCTACGACTAAGAGCGTAGAAACAATGCGACGGTTAGAAACTTATTCTGCCATATGCGGTTTACCGCCAATCCTAAACGTCTATCAAAATGTCAAAATGCGATTGGCTGTAAATATACAAATACCTCTGGTTGTGATGATGCTGTACATCTGGTCACACAATGGCAGTATACTTGCTCTGATTACAGCCCTAAAAACTACGTTCGTAAGTTTTCTGCTTGCGCCATGCATGACCGGCTTGCCGGCTCCATCCCGCCGATCGATATTTATGCATCAATTATTGACTACAAACGAACCTGACAGAGGCCCATATCCCCTGCAGACTAACAGCAGAGCCAGCTGACTCTCTGCTTGGTCGACCCTTTAAATGGCGCTGACTTCTGAGCCGCTCTATTGCTGTAGCTCTGTCACACCGAGTTTGAGTTGGGAAACTCCTCATATAAAAAGTCAACTGGCAAACGTATGTGTTCGATAATTCATCCTCAGGCCTCTGAAAATTACATGGAGAATGCACTTGTGAGCTATGGAAAGGGCTTATATGGGTCTTGGGGAGAGAGCCGTCACACTCTCAGTTCCTGCGCCGCCTGCATAGTGGAGTTAGCGTGTTGAGGACGGTGGAGCTGAGTGTTCGTGGTATGGTGTGAGGGCTGTCAGTATGTCAAGCACGCGGAGTGCGTATGAATGTGATCGGGGGATTGGCGTGGCGTGCGATCACTACCTGGAGTCGTCCAGGGAAGACAGACTGCTAGTTGCAATTTCATCTGGCAACAAAGCGCTGGATTCGCTAACCGAATACGCACTGCCTCGGCTGTTGCCAGCACCCGTTGACGTAGGCCTTTGGAGTCGTCTTGTTGTGCCCGGTAGGCACTTGGTAGTTTCTCTCGATTATAAACGAAATCCATTTAAAGTCCTTAACCCGCTGACTGCGTCATGCAGGCGACGTGACAACGAAGAGTCTGACTAACCCTTTCCCCTCCCGCCGAGACACATATCAACACTGTACATGGCTCATAAGTTAATCCTCCATGTATATGTAGTGGCTTAATTATGCATCACCAAAAACATACGTTTGTAAATTTACCTTTCACACTTTACATGGTAAGCTGCACAGAATTTTAATTCTTCATCCTTGTCCTACCGTATTTCGACATTCGGTAACCCCTTTTCAAACATGAGTCCTCCTTCTTTCCAATGCACAACGAGGGCAGCTGCTGATAAAGAAAATGTTTTTACCATAGGTACAGCGCATCTTGGCACCAGCTTCTGGTTCTCACTCGTTCGCCCATCTCACTCAGACGGTTGAGCGGCTGATGAAGATTCACTGCTTCACCAAACCCTCTCAAATTCTCCGGCTTCTCCTCCATCTCCTCCTTCTTAGACTTAAACGCATAAATGGTGAAATTGGTCCGTGAGGTAAATAATATTTAGGCGCGAACCGCCTGCCCTTCATGCCCAAACTGATAGAGGTAGTCTAGGTAGCAAGTCTATCCTTATTTTGCACCGTGGCCAAGAACATCGTTCACCTCCTGGTTTTTCTACCAGCCTTCTGTATCAACGTCCGTTGCTGCTTATCCCCCTGCAAGCAGACAGACGTTTCTTGGTTTCTATTGCGCAGCTCAGTGTCATCCCTCCATAGCCAACTGTCTATGGGCACCCGAACTCCGGCCTTTTCCGTCAGGCCGTCGACACCTTTCTAATGGCTACCTTTAGTTCCTCCTCCTCATCCTACTCCTCCTCCACTTATACCTCCTTGTACATCAGCCAACGAGGTCAATTCCTGATTCTTCGTCGTTACTGACGTCCTTGGTACAATTTTTCGATGTAGACGTCTGTGCAGTCGATTGCTGACCAAGTCCTGTCTTTATGACCGCAGTATGCTTATCATTCGGGGTATTCCTCCCTTTGTAACATCCTGTAAACGTCTCGCCCTGCACTCATCCATTTTGGCAGTGACATTTACACAAGTCTTCCTCCAATGCATTAGCTTGTTGAAATATCCTAGGTCAACCGCTGCCGGATTATCTCTCGAAGAGAAAAGGATGTCCTTAATCCAAACGGGTACTCGCGAAGAGGTCATGAGAGTGAAGCATCTCGAGACTGTTGTCCCAGACATTGACTCGGGTGTGCCTTGTAATAATATGGATAGATGCTTATGATAAGCCTAGTTCAACAGTGACCATTTTTATCATCTGCTGAAACAGAAGTTTAACATATTTAATCTATTCGATGGGGACCTCCTTCAGCTGCAATTAATTTAGCGCTAGTTCTGACGTGAGATTTAGGCTCATTTCAGCAGGGAGATATGCGAATTTTCCGTCATCGAGCTGCAGACCATTTCGAATTCTAGATATTTCGAATATACGGTCGAGGTTTAACAGCTCTACGGTGACACTAAAGTCGAAAAATGAAAAGTACCTTCTGGTTTCTCTTTTCTGTAACCTGAAATCAATTGCTGCTTGTGATGAGTGAGAAATTAAACACCCATAGAATAGTCGCTACCCAGCCTCGTAACATCGAATTGGTCGTTGACATCGTATGAAAAATTGTATTTTGACGTTCTCATTTTTAAAGAAAGCAGTTGCTCACCATGTCAATTTGGGCAAGATCTGTAATCTCCCGACCCGCAGTGGAGGCAGCATTGGGGGCCGCGGGAAATTCAAACCAACGAACAGTGGCCGGCGGATGGGAGACGGAGACGGCACAGGTCAGCTGAACCCAGTCGCCCTCGCGTACTCCACCAGTAGGTACGGGGTGGATCCGTACGCTGTTGGGAGCAACTGTCATGAGGATGGTCGTAAAACAGAAGGGGGGAAAGGGTAAGGCTGAGAGAAAACCTAAGTGAGATCAAAAAATATCAGCACATCGTGAACAAACATTTTAAAATCTGGGTCTCTGTCGTACAGGGGCGCTCACCAATCGCGTTACGAGACGTAGTCTTCTAGATTGCGCCTTGGGACTCACTTTTGAGCCCCCGGCATACGCCCTGCGGCTAGTATGATAGGCAGAATAACATTATCGAAAAAAGATAAGGAAGACTTAAGTGACAATTTCTCGCTTAACAACCGTCATCAGGCAGTCACACCGAACCTCACGAGTGTAGCCACCCTTATCCCCCAATAGTTGGAGAGGTGGATTTCTTACCAAGAAGACACGCGATTGAACCTTGGAATGGGCATGGCTGGCTGATGATAGCCATTGCAGTCTCTCTTGTCTTTGTCAATAACCGTATCCGGCCAATATGGTTTTCGTTTGCTGAAGCTCACTGGACAGTTGTGCGGAACCACTTAGGGTAAATAATTTCTCTTGATACCTAATGGTTATACGTTTGTGGGAGCTCTGGGGAAATATTTCATCAGTAAGCCGTCGAAGAGAACACATTTGGGCTTGAGCAAAGGAACTGCCTAATTTACTGAACCACATTTAGAATAGCATCCCTTTTCTCTCTAACCAAATCGTCAGTCCACATCAAAAATAATTTCAGTAACCGATCTTACGAATGCTTCTTGTTACATGGGAAACACACAGCTTGCAATTGAAACCCCCAATCACCAGGCTCAAAATTATTTTAAAACTGTAAACCTTTTTAAAAATCCCACATAGAAAATTTATTTGAGTGTAAAATTTTAAGAAGACGTGCAGCGCTACCAAATGATTACAAGAAATAAAAATTTACTTACGCTTTCTATAAAACAAAGTTGAATTTATAGGGGAAGTGAAAACCAATTGAAAAATTACAATACTTTAGGAGTCGTTTTTAAAGTGCGGTTTTAGAAGGTGGCCGAAAATGAGTACAGGCAAAGTCCGGCATCCTGGCGCAGCTGAAATATCCTGGGATTCTGTTATAAATTGCGAAGTAAGTAATCCCTTCTAATCGAAGACCCGTATGAGAATTTTCGTTAACACTTCGTGAGATCGATCACTGATTTTACAATTTCAAACTCCATATTCGGCAGAATATGGTAAGAGTATCGTGATGCAAAACCATTCTTCCAAGTATTATTTTTACTGGTCTAACGGACTCGCTTCTGAGCTGACACCATAGAGAAAAATAGGAATAAATTGTAATAAACATTGCGAACAGTCCTATTTTGGCCTGGAAAAGTCAACTACCAAACGTACGTTTTCGTTAATTCATTCTCAGGCCACTAAAAGTACATGGAAAATGAACTAATAAGCTATTGACACTGTTTATATGTGTGTCGGTGGTGGAGGGCAGGATTATTCAGTCTTCGTTGCCACGCCGCCAGCATGATGGCATCGGTGTGTTAAGGCAGATGGATCTGGTAGCTGAGAGGGGAGAAGAGAGAGAGAGAGAGAGAGAGAGAGAGGAGGTGGGTGCTTATTTGTGCATCAAACATGTGGAGTGTGCGTACGATTGGTAGCTGGGGGTGGGGTTTCGTGAGACCATTAGCTGGAGATCGCCTGTAACAACGCAGTCTGACAAAAAAGCGCTGTGGCACATGCTTCCTTAGTTCTCCTAGAACCGCTTTAAACTGCCTATTGTCTTCTGGTTAGAAAATTCATTTTCCTTTAGAAAAGCCGTTTCATGTTTTTATTTATTGATTTATAAAATATATATTGGCTATTTTTAACCTAGTTTACCTCAGATTTCCTTCTTCCTCTCATCCGCTTCCTGTATAATGAACCAATATAATGCAGTTGAAGTACTACTGCGAATTGTTGCGTCAATAAATTCAATGGCTTACAAAATCGTCCTGTGCTTTAAACTTCCACCCAGTTCGAAGTGCATCATTCTTTCCAACTGACACTGTCAAAGCTGAACCGATCATCGACTGGGTTCTCTCTATCATAGCATGGACCTAGCTTGGTGTCAAATGAAGCGAGTGAGGCTCCGTGGCACTGCAATCTGCATTGGGTCACTATAAAGATTGAGTCCGTAAAAGTAGTAATATTCCAAAAGACGCAAGGTCAGACGAACGTACAGAATACCTCCAGCGTTTCCGTCTGACGAAAGAGAAGCACGCGATCGGGACTCTCGACAGCACACTCGATCCGGTGTCCATTTAGCTCCCGACGTGCGGTAAGTGTGAGGTTGGAGCGAGTGACGAAGCCGCCTCGTCTGGCCTGAGTCACCTCCTGGTTGTACTGCATGTCGTTGGTCAGTGGCTCAATCGCGCCCAGTGGACTCAGATGCTTCCAGGTTATGTTCGCTGGTGGATTCGCCCCACCCTCGTCCGTTTTGCACATTATGACCTTGGCAGAATCTTCTTGCATTCCGTCGGCAGGCACCGAGTGAAGTGTCAATGACCGGGGGTTAACTGGATAGGGATGCAAAACGGCGGTATCAGCGTTAAGATGTACACTTTGACCGGTCGGAAAACTCTTACAATTAATCATTAGAAATGGAGGAAACTTTTTGGCAAATTCTGGGTGCACTATAGAGGCAATTTTTGGATTATTTTTCGTTATGGGATAGTGGTAGTCCACTACCAGGCTGTAAAAGTGGGATTGGAACCGCAAGTTAGTTGATCATCGACCAACATCCTTACCACTGCAACAGCAGTTCCACCATAGGTTTCGATTAGTTCTACAGTTTGCCCCACAGTAAGGTAACGTAAGGATGGTGACGCGCGTGAATTAGCTTATAGTTATAGCAGATTCGTCACACTAGCCGGGCAGTGGCTGGGAACTGGCGACGGGAATTGAGAGTGAGATCGACGGCTTAGCGATTTTTTCTCATTATAAACAATCTGACGCGCTTGAAGCTATCCCACTGCACTAAAAGCAGTGGCGTGGGAGGTTTTAAACGGACGGGATAACTCGGGCCTCGCAGGTAACCCGTGCGTAAGTGTGTAGAGTGACCGTCCGGTAGACTGGCTGCAATGGGTCCTTCTTAATCTGGCCTCAATGGCATTCCTTCCCCGTGCGATCAGAGACAGGGGTGGTGACCCGCTTTGGGTCAATTTGAAAGATGCTTGTGGTAGCAAGACCGACGAACACCTAAAGTATTCTGTTCCTTCTTACAGTATGCAGCAACTCGGAGAATGCGCATGACAAACTCTTCTGCAAACAGTACCTGTTGTCCAAAAACCATCCGAAGATGGCTCAAAAGGCGAAATTCGTCTGGAGAAATGCCTTTAAAAGTTGCATGCAACGTTTGAGAGATATGATTTAGCAGTTTAAAAGTTGTAACATAAATAGGAACAAGACAACTACTCATCAATTGTTTATTAACGGTATATGAGACTAAACCTATCGATACATAAATGTTTGGATATGTTAACTGTTTATATGCTGGAAAAAGTCACACATAGAGGATGCTATTTGGTAGACTGTCTGCAGATCTTAATGACGGCATTTAATTTATTGAAAATACCTTTATATTGCTAAGTGTTGATCGACAGTTTCGCGTCTTAAGCAGTTAATTAAGTGTTGCGCATTTGCCTTGCTCAGTCCTACAGGATATCTGACAGCAATATGTCAGTGGCTAGCCTTTCTGGGGAACGGAGTACAAGCAATTTCGTGTTTTTGTGAGAGCTACGGATCCCCAGCCAACACAGAGTAGCAGTTAATAATTGAAAAGTGTTCACTAACAAGGAAGGTGCACTTGAATGATCATTTCTGGCTTCGTAACTGTCATCAGGCCCATTCCAGGCTGCCTATCCGAGACGTGAACCACGGGTCAGGTGATCGTCCAACAATGCTCATTGCGTTGCAAGTACGGGCAAGTACGTCATGTTGACTGACCTCGGGCGTATTTTTTCAGTCGACGATGACATGCGACAACTTATCCGGGTTTTCCAGTTCCGTTTTGCTATCAGTATACGATACTGCACATCACTGGCATTAATTGTGTGCATTCAGCCAAATTAAAAGGACCCTTTTCAAATGCCAAACACTCGGAAGGAGAAACAAGTTGCACATATCTTCACATACTCACACCTTAATTTGTTTCGTAGATATTATAAAAAATTCAAGCAATTAATTATTTTTTGTCCCTAAAGCCTGTTTTGGACTTGTAGTTGAAGACCATATCAGTTTTAGTATGTATAATTTACCACTATTTAGTATGCTTTTACAAGAACAAAACTCACGATTGTTCGAAAACCTACAAAGAACCGGAGCTCATTAACGCTCTGATTGTTACTTCGTCTAACTGGTCTGTGGAAGCTCCTGGTTTAAAGTCGACTCGGACATAAGCATTTAGTCGAAGAACCGCTGTGTGCTAAGGCAGTAACTGTTAGGCAAAGGAAGAATGATTAAATATCCATAGTCAACTACGAATGTGAGCAAAATCTACTTAGATGTAGCCAAAACTCCAGACAAACTCAGTGCATCTAAGGCGCAAATTGTTATAAGGCCATAACTTCAATACACCGTGACTTTCATCGAGAATCCAAATAGGTTCATAAGGCCTGACCACGTGCATAGCATTCATTTTTTTACCAGATCAAGCAGATATGCAAATAACTTAGATTGGTGGAAAGATCGGGTGACAGCAGCCCCTGTGAGGGAAGTGCATAGGTAGCTCTTCTATCACAAAAAAATTGCAGACAGACAGCTTGACAGCAACGGGGATTTCTGGCACGCACCCGACGTTGGGCCAACCCAGCAATAGACGGATGGTTCAGACTGCCCTCAAGCGCATCGGCAATCTAGTCAGCGTCGCAAGGAACGGGCAATTGAAAAAACGCGGTCAACATCGGCAGAAGGAGGCAGTCTGGCTGGGCAAATTTTTATTATCAGCTCTAACAGGAATCTCATGACATGCAAATAAATCAGCCTGCTTTCCTGAACTATAATGCTCATCAACGGTGCCATTATTTTTGAATTGGCTGGAAGTATCTAGGGCTTGTTATTGTACCAACTAGTACAAGGTCAACGGCTGCTCTACTTATGCACTTGACTCCGGTTTGCGTATTATATATTCCTTCGAATATAGAGAAGCATGTTCGATGGGATTTTGGTGCAACGGAAAGCGGAAAATGTCATGCCCATACTAAAAGCTGATTAGTACTTCATCTTTGTCCGAGGGTGAAATTTAGAAGAGTTGCGTCAACTACAAGCCGACTATACACAGCACAATCATATTTAAACCATTCAGTGTACACCTGACAGACTCGTTGGAACAGACATACCGTTGAATATGGCCATTTACGATTGTTTCAATGGTGCTGAAGTTCAGGTACTAAGAAGCTGTTCTATAATGTTGGTAATGAATGATAAACGTTATTGAAATCTATACAAAAACGAAATCCACCAAGGAAAGAGAAGTATGATCCCATGAGTAGTTGCCAGCAATCAACAATACTCCAGAAAGCCTAGGCATTGAGAAGAAGTAGATGCGATCCCTGGGCAAGATCTTTATTCGCCTTACGTTTTGGATTCCAACTCGAACCCATCATCGGAGACAGTAACAGATATGGATCTCTGATGATGGGTTCGAGTTAGAATTCGAAACGTCAGACGAATAAAGATCTTGTGCTAGCGATCGCCTCTACTTCTTCTCAATTACTTCCTGGGACTCGCATTTTGGCTAGTATCAGCCGAGGCATTGTCAATGTGAAAGACTTCTAAGAACGGAGTCGTCCTTTAGTTTAATTCAATATCAACGAAATGCCACTTTTGCTTATTCAAAATGCTTACGATAGGTCTATATAATGAGCTGCATGTTCCTTAGCATTTACTAATTTATCACAGTAGTCGTTCCACTTGACAAAACTAGTTTAAGTTAAGCAGAATGATCACCCATCCAGAGCCCTGTTCCTTGGGTAAAAATTCACGTAAATGCAAGCCCACCGTATTAAAACTGACATTGTGATTTACTCTTTCAGATAAAACTTTTGAAAAATATATAATCATGAGCAGATCAACCAAGTTTAAACTGTCATCCACCACAAATTTAGTTTGTTTAACACAGTTAACTTGTTTGGCAAACTCACACCAATTGTCATTGGTGGATGCTTCGGAAAAATTCTCAAATTCTCAAATGGAGAGGCGGTTTGCTCGAAATGTGTGGGTGCCTAATAATCTCTTTAACTCTGAATCCAGAAAACGTGCCTTATAACGTCAAATTGACATGGAACAATCGCTGCAGAATATGGTACCGTGAGACTCTGGGGACCGTTTTTAATGCACGACTGCCATTTACCATATGGACAGTGGATTTGGAAAGGAGAAGCATGACCAGCTGACGATTAAAAAATCTAAAGATTATCAGAAATATTTACCTTAGGAGACGTTTTGGTGCGAATTTTCGCAGTACCGACTACGCATTTCAGTGTGGCACGTCATAGAAACAAAATTTTTAGATGTAGTGCATAAGTGATTGAGCATTATTCATTCTGTACTCAAGCTTCCTAGCTCTTACGCAAAATAAATTTCAACCTGAAAGCCGTCCCAGCTGCAGAGTTAGTCCATCCAAAAGACAAAGAATTAAAATCCTCATTGTTCTACTCACCTAAATGGGCCTGCACGGTCACTTTCAACCCTCTGGTAGCATGAAGGTCTCGGGTGTGTTTACTTTTCAGATCACCTTTACATTTTCTGCGCCGCCTTTCATCCTAAACTAGCACCAGCAGCTCTATTTGTCCAGCGTATGCTGCGAGCCTAACATAATGTGTTCTTAGCTAGTAAACTCCTGACCTTTCAGGGAAAGCATACGGTCAAGCCTTTGTATATGAAAGCAATTTCGCGGGTTCTTCGGCCCTACTTCGATAATTGCATGTGTTCTTCCCAATGGATTTTATCATCACCTCTGGAAGTGAGTCATACGAATATTGCTGTGGACACAACGAACACAAATTGAAAGTCCTGCCGCTAGATATTTTGAAAGGTAAGCCGGATGATCAATCCTTTTGGCATATAATTAAATAACCTGTTGTATAGCATGAGAAACAAGTTCAGGATACCGACTTTGGGCCTAAAATCCTTCAAATAGGAAGAAGTGAACATGAGCTGGCAATCGATTGGCGCTTGACCCCACCGATAGGTAAGAACATATAGTGCTCCCGAGTACGACTATATTCGGTGATGGAGGTTTCTTTAGCTTTACTGAGGAGCAGTTTCGACCTTGCTCCTAACTCATCCGCCTGAGATTTTATGGCAAAATACAGTCCAATGGACTGTGGCCGTCACCTGGCAAATGGGGCCAACCTTGTCACCATGCCTTCGTGCGATCCACGTAGGCTAATGTTACGAGCACTACAATCATCAGGTCGAATCCCCATTGTAAGTAAAAGGCAGAAATCATCACAACGAGGGCACGGAGCCCCGAGTTGCTGTCCCAGGCACCCGTACCCACTGGTGGAGCCAGTGTTAGCGTTGACTGCGTCCAGCTAGGCCTGAGAGAGAATGAGACGGTTGTGGCAGCGGATTAAATAGGTTTACGGAGCAAGTCAAGTGCTGTCCAAGTGGGGTGTGCGTCGCATTACCCAAGTGGTGTCGTGTCTAGTGCCCTAGGTTGGTGTGTGCGTTATGGTGGCCAGGTCGTGCTGTGGCGCGCGAAGACGGGTACGCCGACCTGTCAGCCAATGCGCCCAGTCCCACATTAGACAAATGACTGGCTCAGATGGTGGTCTGATTTTGGGGGTGGGGGAGAGAGTGAGATCAACAGCTCAGCGCATTTTCCTCACTATAAACAATCTGACGCACTTGAAACTATCACGGTGCCCTAAAAGCCATGGCTTGGAGGGTTGCCAACTGACGGGATAACTCGGACCACGTGATCAGCCCAATGTTTGTTTTGTGTGGAGTGGCTGACTGGCGGACTGAGAGTCAGGCTGTAATGGCTCCTTCTTAGTGTGGCCTTTATGGCACTCCCACTCCGTGGGATCCGAGCCAGGTGCGGTGATACGCGCCAGCCACCTGCGTCCTCTCCCGCCTTCGGTTTTCTTGACTCTGTCTTGACACCGGGCTCAGGTGGGGGTGGAGGAGAGAGTGCGGTAGCTGCTACTATCACTTAAAACTAATTCACGCGCAAGTCAACGCCCCTGCACCATCTGGTGTGGAGCATACGGTGGACATCGTAGAAATCAACGGTCGAACTGTCAGACTGAGTCGGCCGAGGGCAGGGGTGTTCAAGTGGCACTTGGGCAGCCACGAGTATCAGGATGCACGCGCGTGTGCAACTGGAAGTGGGCTAAGTGTCTGCAGGTCAATGAGTCTGAAAACGCTCGCTGCGAAGTTGCATGACCTTGAGGCAGTGTGCCTTAAACAAGGACGCCGGACAGAAATGGCATTGTTGGCATTGGCTACACTATTATGCGATAACCTTCAGTTTTATACTGTTCGCTGAGGTTATGTAAGTGCATTACCATGGGTTACGTTACGCTTCGTGGAACCACGTTTAAGCGGCTCAAGAAGACAATATTTTAAAAAGCCTCCACTCAAACTCTTCCCAATGGTAGTCAGGGCGACCATATTGGGTGTTCTGTTATTAAAGTTGGAACCTTGTTCGTAGCATTGGGCTGCTAACTGGTCGGTGGATAGGAACTTCCCGAATTGGCTCAGGCTTTTCGTTAAGATACATTTTCGGGTTTCTCGCAGACCTTGTACGAAGCCTCTGCGCGAATCAAGATAGTGAAGTAACGGTGAAAACCATCATACAGAGATTCTTCTGCACTTAATATCGACAAATAAAAAACTATATAATTTGATGTTTGGCGTGGAATGTAAATTTAAATACTTCGTTTTAGAATGCAGACAGAACAACTTGTCCCAAATTTGACTTTGATTTTGGGACCCCCAGGATAAATAATTGTATAGACGAAAAACGCAGTAGGAGAAGATAAAATACTTAACAAAATGTGGAACGCCAGTCAACACAGCTCAAAGTTGCGAGTAGAAAAGCATATGAAAAGATAGTCTACGAGAGATAAATTCGGTAAACCATCTTCTGGTTGTCAAACGGTGTGAAACTCACAGTCTATATAAAGGGGCTGTCCAAAGGCGAAATCGTGTACAGTTATGAATAGTAGGTCAGCTTCTTGGCGATGATAAAGGACCCAAATCAGTGTGGTCAAATAAAAGATAAAAAGAGCAGACAGTGAACAAAACTCCTTGGGCATTTTTATGGAAAAAGACATATGATAAATGGGGTTTGTGGGTTTTTAAAGAGAAAAAAATAACTGTCACTCAGTTGGCTTCTGAAATAAAGTACCGAAACGGACATTTACTGATATATTTTAAGTATCTCGCAGAATGAATGTCCTAGATTGCGCAAACATTTTGCATTGCGCTATTACCATTTTGTTCCTACAGGTCAGTCAGCACCCAAAGAATGAGACCACTGCAAAGGCGTCTGTTTATGGAATTCACCAGCTGATACTTGGTCCGAGCAAAGAGCGTAGCCATGTTGGGAGCACGCAGGTAAATACTGCCTCCAATAATATTACCTGTAAGCTGAATGGCGGCGTAAGTATCGCGTCAAACGCCCCACGGATAGTTTACTCGCGGCCAGTAGTGACCTCAGATGAGGGCGATCGAGCCATCATCGTACCCAGTATGAACGTCAAAAATGAATGTGGGAACACCTTATTTTAATGGGTATGTAGTCGAAAAGCAACTGCATCTTATAAATACTAGAAATCTCATTTTCAAACCCTTCTCCTTATACTTTGCTGTCTCTTATGCTAAATTTGAGTGTAGTTTCGAAAGGTTTGGAGGATGTAATTGTTTCTGTCTCCTCAACTGTTTACTGGAAATCATCGTTTCTCGTTTATCTCTCTCAGACCTATCTTTAAAAAGAACTTAAAATTCTAATGGACGAATAAAGAGGAAGCCTGACTAGCTAGTTTAATGTTATGCGTCATTGTGTGCAGAAGCAAAAACACAAGATCTTAAACAGTTAAATATGCCGAGACAAGTTACCGAGTCATTACTCCGTTCCATAAGGGTTTGAAATTTTTGTGCACCAGGAATCCCTACCATTTTGTGGAACAAGCAAGCATCTGTTCAAGAATTCAGTCTCTAGGCTGCAATGGTTTAGGGTGGGGATGTTATTCCTTGCATCAGATACGGAAACTAGCGTATTGGATTTAATTTGACAATCTCGAAAAGTAGGAAATAAGCACAAAAACCCACAAACTTCCCACTAGAAAGCATATTTGCAGCCCTTCAAGCACCTGCAAGAGCTATTTATAGAAACCTGTGTGCTGGAGAGGGGAGACTATTAGTTAGAAAATTGGCCGTTCTCGATATTAATTATACACATTCCTGCATCTTGTCAGTGACCTGGGCCGAATGGGCTAGTGATGCGTGAGAAAATGGCCTGAAAGAAAAAGTAATCAGACTGTGAAAAGTTAATATATATATATATTTTCATGCGAACTAAGTTGTTCTCTTAAATTACCTATTTAAAAGCTCTAAGAAGCCTTGCGTATAGCTGCAAGATAACGAGCGCCGAATTCAAGAGTACAGATTCGGAAGAAATGATTTAGCGTAACTACGTTTTTCTTATTTTTTCCTTATCGAAACACTGAAATTTCAGTCTTATCCGCAAATTTGGGCATTTTGGAATACTATTCATTGAGCTAGTCCTTTTGTGTGCGGTGAAGGGAACAATTTTGTTTACAGAAGAACATTTTGTGATGAACAAAAGATCAAAGATTTTTATGCGACTTGACTTTTACTGGCAAAGCGACATTTAAGTGTCTTTTCGATGCCCCAAATTATCAACGATATTCGCTTTGGTTTCAAATTATCCCAAGTTGTAACAGTGAAGGCTCGGTAATTGCTCATCGACTTCTAACAGCAGGATGAGCACTGGTCCGCAAATAAAGTGACAAAACGGATTTTTCGATTGCATCAGAAAAGCTCATCGGGGTTTCTGAAGGAGACTCAGAATGTTCGACTGACAAAAGTGACACATAATTAGGGCATTGCAGGACTATATGGAAAAAATATTTAACGATGCTGACGAAAAATTTAGCGTATGAATAACGATATTAGGCAGGAATAGACCTTTTGCCTCAGTAATTGGATAATTTATTTCTCGATTTCAAAGAAGCATGACCACTAAGGGCAAATTCTTTTTCAAAGGCTGGCAACCGATTTGATGAACTGTTATCCTTTAAAAGGCCAAGAAAGTCTGACTGCAAACACACAGGTATTTCAGGGCTGGTAATAAACGTACATTGAACACGCAATGTGAGCGTGGCTGCGGAGGGCATGTGCGTGGTAAAGCCAAGGGTTTCGGCGTCACCACAAATGAAGACCGCCTCGTCGTCCAGACGCGAGACCTCAAAGGTGCACGTGATATCCCGCAGTTCTGCAGCCATCAAGTCCACGCTTACAACATTGGCCATATCTTCAAACCCGTCAGATCCTCCACCTGAGGATGCACTCCTTTTGCGTAATATTCGCAGAATGTGCCCGTCGCTTTCACCATCATTTCCGGAGAGTCTACGAGTCGTAGAAAGGTCAGAGCAAGTCAGGGTAATTTTTTGTCCTTCCGAGATGCGCTCGGCCGGGTTGATATTGGAAGTCAGATGAATGTTTCTAGTACGAGTTCCTGTAAGGACAGAGTTCAATAGGAGTAACCGTTTCCGGAATAGGTTGAAATTTTGGATAAAGAGCAATGGAAATAAACAGGGTAATCAATGTAGGCTGACAGTTCCAGTGAAACTCTCGCTCTTTCAGATACCAGCGGACAGGTAAGCCCCACGAAGCAGTTGACAGGAGATGCGATTGCTTGAAGAAATTTATCTGCTCGATTTTTCCGACTTGAGTGTAAATCCATGCCCAGTAACAACAACGGAGTAAAGTAGCAAATGCGTACGAAGTACTTTATAGATGATAGTTGCTAAAATAACCAGGCATCTACTAAACTCAGTAGGTCCCGAAGACACTGTAGATGTACGTGTCTGCTCGTCCGCATCCAGAGCATTAACTTTCACGATTTAGGAATTCCGGTTCGGGCAGTCAGCTTACCCTGTGCTTGATTCCATACGTTGCAGTAGACTGAGGGGATAATTGGGCCCAAATTTAATGAAACTCACGGCTCTTGATGGGGCCTCATAACTAAGGTCGGTAGAGCGCTGACTGTACTAAAGCCTCCCCCTTGCCGTCGTGCGTTCAAATCTCACAGAGGCCACCGAGTTCTTTACAACTCGCTCCAGAGAATTTTCTCATCACTGACATAAGAATTTAACACAAAAGACTATATTACCTTCATGGCTGCGAAGACTTGTTCGGTGGGCAGCGTCAGTACTTAGTGCGAAATAGGAAAATACTTAAGTGTAGTCAGTCAACAGTTTACTACTTTGAAACGGAAGAATGTAGGCGGATGAAGGAAGAGAGGAGAATGGTGACTTAAGTTTTAAACTCCAGTCATACACCGCCACAAGCAGTTTTGCATAATAGTCTGTTAAGCGAAACACAATCTTTAACCTTTTTACAGCCGTTCTCTTTTTCGTAGAATTCTTTATAAGAGAAGAGGAACTGCTCACAATACAGATTTCTGGCGCTCAATCCTAGGAAAATAAGGTTAGATTTAACTTGCGGTTAGGTGAAGTTCTGGGTTATGTCTACGGCTAGAACAAAGGTTAGCGAGTTTAGGATTACGGTTAGGGTTACGGTTGAAGTAATGGATTAGGTTATTGTTAGAGCGAGAGAAAGAGACAGGACACGGGAATTTTTGCCTTTCCTGGAATCATATCCACACCCATCCTTAGTAATTAAGCGGGATATTCCTATAACAATGATATGCACGTTATCCATACTATGGTATGGTATGTAGTCGGGGTCAGCTACAACTAACCCGTGGAAAGTGTCTTAAGGGAACTAGTGGTAATAGGGGCTATACGGGTGGGGCCTTAGGACGCAGGCCCTTAACCCTTACCCTAAATTTAAACGCAACCAAAACGTAATCTTAATTTTAACCCCATGCCTAACTCTAACCCTTAAACTAACCCAACGTCCGAACTTGAGGATGAATTTACACGAAAGGCGCCTACTTAAATATATCTAGTAGCGAATGTTTCATATTAAACCCACCCTGACTACATACCAAATGCTTACCATTCTTATTCCCCTTTACAGCTTATGGGGCCATACAAATGATCCGCACCCAAACCCTACATAGTTGTCTTCCCCAGACAAATCAATAGATTGGCGCGTTTGGTCAATACGGTTTCGAAGCACGCAAACAACAGCGTACGCTTTTTACTCCCAATGACTTGCCCGTAGTGAATTTTGGAGAGGACGCAAAAACGTGTTATCTGTAAGTTAAATAAAATCACCTCTTGTTTATTTGCATACCTTTTCTGATTTCGGGAGATTTCTTATTAATGTCTAATCAGTACCCAGTTATTAGTAGCAAACACCATCAAGCACTTGCAGAATCGAATGCAAAATGTCACGGTATTACTCTTTTTTCTGCTGTCTCATTTAAGGTGGGTAGCTATTTTCTCGGAGGTCGTTGGGATTGCTGAAAAACAATGTGCATAAATTGAAATCAGTGCTTTTAAATAAGCGGGAATATTGGGCCTATAAATAATGTGATGTGAGTGCTATTGCGTTTCGAGATATATGCTAGCTTGTTGATTATTGAGATATTTACTAGGACAGCATACAAGATTTACATTAAAATATTATTGCAGTCAAAAGCCTTTGGTCTTGTTTTGAGAGGAGATTTTAGTGTTTTGTAATCTTTACTCTTTCATGGGATGTTTAAAACAGCTATATGTTGGAACCTCGTTCAAAATGCGAACGAAATCAATTGGCGTGGGATGTCTTCAAAGTATCTTGAGACTGCTAATGGCCATGCCATAATGTTCAGGTAAGAATTCAATCAGTATATCATTTCAAAAAAATTAATTTATAAATGCTCTTTTGCATTAAAAATACGATGCATTTCTTAATATTTATTTTACAACATGCGCAAAAAATACGTCGCAAAACGGTCAGATTTCACTTAAAATATTTGGCAAAGGCATTCTTTATTCTTGACCTTATTCAAATTGCAACGGATAAAAAGTACAAAAAAATCGTGTCAGTACAACGCTTCTTGTTTCGCTATGAACATTTTACAGACGGTAAACATTTTTTACTTTCATGCCACCTGGAAAGGTCAAAATTGCCTCCTCTGTTCATCTGGCGCTCTAAAGTCCAACGAATTGATCATTTGCATTACGATCTAAAGTAGTTTATTTAATATTTTATGCATGCCCATAGAGTTGATCACGCAAACATAAAATTGTGTTCCCAAACACAATTCTGCTATTCTGATCTCTAAATAGATAATTTTTAGCGGAAAGAAACAAAAGTTCAGCAGTCTGGTCTTTTTTTCAAGCGAAAGTACGTTTCTGAAACCTCTGGATACCGAAAGGCGGAGTAGAACTTGCTGTTTCGGAATGTAAAACGAGCAAGATTTTCGCCCTTAGAAGACGCAAAAGAAACGTTCGAGTGTAGGTTTGCGTGGGAATGTCGAGGATGGCTTCGCCAAATTTGACATTCTCCGACTAAGTAAACATATCAAGGACAATTAAGAAGGTGCACACGCGAAATTTAATTTTGGAAAAGGACCTTTGAAGGAAGGAGATCCGATAACTTGTCTTCTTAGCCATAAGTTTCGGATTTACATTCAAATCGATCATTGAAGTTTGCATCGCTAATAGGTTAGTTTTTGCACAAGTGCTACTGTAAAAATTACGGAAACGTTTATCCTATCGGATGCTGGTTCTGATGAGGGATTTTAAATGTTCATCGGTAAATTTTCTGGTTTTTTGTTAATCTTTTTGCTGCTGGTGGTCAAACACTAGTGGCCGGCCGCAAATCCTTACAACAGACAACATATCTGTGCCCTAAGTAACCGCGTAACATGCTAGTTCAGTAATTAAATAGAAGGCGAAAAATTTGCAATTATTTGTAATTTGTTTTTAATAACTTTACATCCCCTTTGTTAACGAGAAGGGGGAAAACTTCAAGCTATCCATGGAACCCCCTTATAAAACAATTTCTTCTGCAGAGCTGGAAAGTCAGTAGTAATCAGTTCATAATTTTACTTATCGGTTTGAAGGCAAGGTTAAAATGCTCTTTGTGCAAACTTAAGGCTACTCATGTTTTAACAGTTTCTTTTTCTTGCTTACAAATATTTCAATCGGGTACCTTCCCTTGAAGAACATAAGCGCAGTTAATATAGCTTGATTAAATTTTGCCGTACATTTCCATCAAGCGATACATCCTAAAATGCATATTTACTTTCTCAGGTCGTATAGTCTACGCAACAGACCAGTTGATTGTCGGTTGTGTAGGCCTTTGGGGAAGACAGTCACTAAGGCGCATTCGACTTACTGTACTTCTCAAAACTATCTATTGCTGTGTATGGCTGAAGTTTGCAGAAAATCATCCACGGTCATTTGCTCAAATTATGCACATGTGCAGTAATCTGTGTACAAACCATGAAGCTCTAAGGGGAACATTTCAGTCTAATGTGACATATCCGTTTCAGATGCCGAGACAGTTGTGTCTAAATAAAGTCCGCGATGGAGGATTTTAGTGGCCATGCCCAAAAACTTAATGGCACTTTTCCGTAGAACTGGTTTACCCTATATTCCCATAGCCTTCTGAAAATGAGCTGCAGCGGTAAGGGTCGATGTGCGTTCACCGATGTGCCATGGCGCTCACTATGGAACCCTGCCAGCAGTTGCAGAACGGTTAGTAATACAGGCAGGACGACATCACCGACAAAGGCAAGTGAGATGTAAGGTTTCATTTCTGGCTTCTTAGGTGTTGTGACACCCGAGGCTCGAACCTGCGAATTGTCGGTTTGGAGCTCAACGTTCTTACCCGCTGCACCACGGGCTCGTTGTCTTGTCGGTTTCGATCGGGAAGATGCGCAATGGTAGATGGACGCTCACCGATCGGTTGCGGGACGCACGTCCCATGCTGCCTTGAGGCTGTCTTTTGACCCCCGCCAGTAGCCGCACAATGGCCGGTATTATAGGCAGATGAAGCTTGCCAATAAAAGACAACGGACTAATTAGCAAGCGTTCTCGCTTTCTTTGGCAAGGTACCCATGGGTGACCTAGAGGCCACCAATTACGCGAAGGACCAAGCAGAGTCCATACTTGCATGATTTTTGATCCCCAAAAGCAAAAGCCTATTATCGGTTTCAGTGGTTCAAGATAGGCCTAAACGTTCACCATGATAATTACTGAAACGAATGTGTTTCCGTGAACATTCGGCGAAACAAGGAAATCCTAACCTCTTCCCGAAACGCAGGTGGTTTTACGCTAAATTCCAGAGAGCTTAGGGTTAGATTATATGTTAGAGCATATGTTAAATTTACGGTTAGGATTACTTTTTGGTTGAGGGTTAGGTTTAGTGCAGGGGATTTAATACCGGACCACCTAGGGGTGTTCCTACTGTCGTCTCTTTTTTTCACTTTTCCTCGGCTTTACTTCTGCCGCTCCTCTTACTTGTTCCGCACTTTTGATTAAAATCGATCTGTTTGAAGAAGAGAAATGATGTTACCATTAAAGTCTCTACATAAATACACAAATATTTCGGAAACCTACAAACTTAAATCCTCAGAAGAGACTAACTTATGGAACACTAGCCTCTAGGTCAAGCGTGGGAGAAGAAAGTAAGTTTTATAGGAACCAATGTTCTCTCTCCACCTGTCGCGATTGGAAGTAAATATTAAGCGATTACAAGCCTGCTTTAGTTATCGTTTTCCCTGCATAAAACTAAAATGCTTAACAGTTCAGGAAGCCTGCGGCCTTAATCCAAACGCTTCTTTTCAAGTACATCCATAAACCTCACTTTTTGTATCTGTGAAATACGGTTGCGCGCGCGTCCTTATCACCATACCCACTAGAGATTTCAACTGGAAAGGCGCATGTGCAAACTGAAGCAAAACCCGGAAAACTAATTGCATTAAACGCTGTGGACAGAAGGCTGAAGTCGATGGGATCGTACGGAGAGTAAGTGGTACATGCATCGTGCACTGACGCACTTTATGATCCGGCAAAGGCCTCATGTCACCCGGGGGTACAAAAAGGACTAATGCCTTGATTTGTAGGTCTCCTTAGGCGTTCAAACTGAAGCATCAATTAATTAAAATAGGAAGTCCACAAAAAGCTCGCTAAAAACCAAAACCAAAAAACCAAAAATCAAACTAAAACCAAAAACCAAACCAAACACCAAAACACCAAAACCAAAACCAAAAACCAAAAATTAATGTGAAAACGCGGTTAAACTGTGCCCAGACCATTAATGACCTCATTGTTTGGCTCTATTTACGCTTCTGAGGGGAAATAAAATAAACTTTCACTTTTAAAAATTATGAGGCGCATCATCTTCACGTTGTCCTTTAATAAGGTTCATGTTAGATGTTTAAATCGACAGTTCTGAAGTCCCTTGGCCAAGTAGTGAAAACCGCGGTGACCTCGGTGGGATACGAACCTGCAGCAGCAAGGGCCATTGTGTTCGAATTCCACCGAGGCTGGCGAGTTTTCACAATTGGGCCAAAGGTACTATCCATGTCCACCGAAAATACCTAAAATTTATGTTTAAGTCAAAGGGACTGATAATAACATATTCAATAAAATCACATTTTCCATGTTCTTTTCGCCTTACTAAATTCAACGGATTTTGCGCAACACCTCCTCTGTTTTCATCTATATTTGCTGATTTTCAAAGAATCAAGAGACATAGAAAAAAAATCAAAGGTTATTTTTTAATGTATATTACTGAGAGACTGCTATGGTAGACATGGATAGAGGCTTAAACGCGCACCAAGGGCACTTAAACAGGCGAATCTGAATGCTGATAGGACGTTAGAACCACATACCTTGCCGTTGCTCTAGTATTTGAAGCCCAGATACGTCGGCTTACGATTCCTGCGTACATTACATTTCCGCTTTGTCTGTGGGCGGTGTCTGTCCCGGGAGTTTTAAAGTGATTTTCTGTTGTCAGAAAAGGTTAGGCGGTTCATTGATCACTATTCGGTCTATAAATGTATTGCAGTTTTACCCAATATCGAATCAACTGCCATATAAATTTGATTAATTCACGAGCAAAAGAGAAGACAGATTATGTACGATGCTGTGGCATTATTTCCCGCCCGAGAACCTGGCAAGCACATAAGGAGATTCAGGTCTATGAGTTTACCAATACTCAGAGCTGCTTTGTCTTTCATGGCCGATCTTTAGAAATCGGTAACTAATATAAATTATTAATCGACATTGATGTTACATTGATAAGGGCCTGTTATAACGACACGAGGGCGCACTACACGTCATTTCGACCATCGCAGTCCGACGATGTCCACCATATGCTCCACAGAAGGATGGTTACATGTGCGCAAATTGGTTTTATGTGATAGTAGACTTGAACTGCATCTACCGCACTCTCTCTTCCCTTACTCGCCTGTGCCCGGTGTCAAGACATAGTCAAGAGGCCCGGAGTTGGCGTCGCGTGCAGAGGAGTCATCTCCCATGGAGTGGGAGAGCGGGGTGCGGCATGAGCCCTGCACCTATGCGTGCCCGTTTTGGATACGCGCAACCACCCCCATGGTCGACATTCGTTATGGGACCTCATTACCGTTAAAAAGTACGCCTGCCACACCCTGATTTGGCCCCTGTGTTGGTTCAGCCCCTCTAGCATGCGGCCCGATTAGGGGGCATACTACACACCCTAACTTACACGAACTTAACGTCAAAGAGGTGAAATAGCAAAGGTGCAAATGAGCGAAAATTGACGGCATCTTCTTTGATTGCAATCGAGCCACCATTCTACCATAAGAATATGTCGCACAGAGGTGCATTTCGGATAAATGCGGAAGCAGGCTGAAATGAGATATAACTGATCACGCAAAACTGTTCCCCTGCAAGTCTATGACACTTGAGTAAACCTCAAACTCAAGTTTCTGGGCGTGTGTGCGTCCGGTGACATTGCAGCTTATTGCATGTTCTGTATGCCTACCTTGTGTCCCTATACTTTACCACGCGGGCAATCCGGTGGTCCACAATGGGGGGCCAGTGGTGACACGGCACGCTTTATTTGGGAAATGCACCTCCTAACAAATTAATAACATGGAAGTGTGGTGAAACACCTAGACGTAGGTTCAAGCCGCGCTGTTGACTTGCACCTAAGACCCGCCTCAGATGACTGACCGTCCTGGACAGATGACGGAGGGATGGGAGAGGGAAAAGAGAGCGAGGTTGACTCTGTAGCCACAGTATTTGGCTGTTTCTCTTCCCTGTAAACTATCTGAAGCGCTTTTAAACTACCAGGGTTCACTTAAAAGCCGTGGATTTAAAGGCTGCCAACCAAACGAGAAACTCCGGCCTTTCAAGACGGAGAGTTAGGCCTTAATGGGTCCTTCTTTGTGTGGTGTTTATGGCACTTCCATTCAGGTAGGAGCTGAATCGCCCTCCTCCCATTTTTGTGTGAAAAACTTGTCCAGTGTGCGCGGACCGGGCGAGTATTGTACGTGCAGAAGGGCTGTTTAGTTTTATCCGCTCCGAAGACCTCCTCCGCTCCGACAACCGCTCCGACGACCACTCCGAAGACCGCCTCCAGCCTTCTTGCATCTGTCTTGACACCCCAGGTATGTGAGGCAGGAGATTACGCGGTAGATGCTATAAACTAATTCACGCACAACTCACCCTCCACCGCCTCTGCACGGACCATGGTGTAGGCCACACAGTGGGCGTCATAGCTCGCAATGGTCAAACAATTTTGCCTGAATGGAAATGGAGGTTCGATTGGCAGACAAGTTCCACAGTCAATGCGCTCGACATTTACGATCTTTTTTCCACTTTCCCTCCTTCCAGTGGGTTTCAAAAGGGTGACAGTTAACTATGGAGGCGAAACAAAAAGCGAACATTCAGTATCGAATCCCAAACGTGCATAGAAAGAGACGAGAATTTACTCTTAGCCAAAGACGTGTGTTTACTCGCATGTGCCTACGGGGTGGGGGGGGGGGGGGTTGATGGTCAACCCCGTGTCTGATATGTTGTGCTGGTCTTGGCTGCGGAGTGAGTACACTTACCGCAGCGCCTATTCCATCATTCCTACGGTTTTTAGTGATGTCCATCCACAAACCAATTTATTAACACCCCCCAGTCTACAACACACTTGCTCGAGGGAGGTGCACTTTAAGGACTGTCCTCGAGGTTCAAACCCGTCTGCGGCCAAATGTGAAACCATTAACGATTTGTAACACTAGTGCATGCTGCTTCTATCCTCACCTGCCACAGGTTAGCTTTTCGCCTTATTCTCTCGTTGCTGATTGGCAGAACCATATGATAAGGAGTAAAGATCTGATTGTCTGACTGTCTAAACCGCCTTGGTGAAAGTCCTCAAATTACTCTTCTTCCAGATGACAAGCCTTCTAAACCCCCAGGTCAGTCAACTAGCAGGACGTGCGCTGAACTCAGCCTAGACCGCCCCATCCACGACGTGGCCGGCGGGGGGGGGGGGGGGGCGGGGGTTACATCGAGAGACGACTTGTGCAGCATCCACTCTGTACTTTCCTCCTGTTCTAGATGTAAGACAAGCACTTGAGGAGGGGAGATGGGTTCTTCGCTCCTTCGCCACCCCTCACCCTCAACATGCCACGTACAGGCTGGTGCCCCTGCTCGTCATGACGAGATTTCACTGCCATTCCTGCACCAAGTCTGCTGCCCACAATGTCAGAAGGCCTGCTAACTTTGGTCTATGCTACACACAAGGCACTGGGCGTAACTGAATTCGTCGAAAATTGCCGCTCTGAGTCATCGCCAAATAACTTTTACCACCCTTTTAGTTAAATTAATGGGATGTTAGCGAATACATACTACTGACTAAACACACAGTTCTGGTCGTACACACATTTAAGAACAGCATTTTAATAATGAGGTTTTTTGAGTTTATATGGAGGATTATGAACTAAAACAATCGACGATAAGATATTCTGCATCTTCTAAAAGTAGAATAGCCGATTTAATTCATCGAAGTCCGTCAATAAAGTTAAAGTGGAGGATTACTCTCGACCGATTAATTAACCTTGTCTAGGCATGAATGGCTACCCCAGTGAAAATTTGTTTCAACGCATCTAATGATTTCTTTGGAAGCCAGATGCCGTTTTAACACACTAGAGGACATGACGACAGAGGAATATTACCGGCAAAAACAAGGGACATTGCAAGGGACAATTTCTGGCTCAGGAACTCAAACTCATCCAAGATGGGATTTTTATTTGTAGACAAATTAGTACCTTGTAATATTTTAAATATTTGGACGAGGGTAGCCCAGGAAGCGAGAAAGTGACCTTTAACATAATGCTTCGGGCCTCAACACTCACTGGTAAAAACAAGTTCTTTAATCTTCATCCCCAATTACTTGGGATCTATTTGATAACATAGGATGCGCAGATAAGATCAACCTCACCAGAAACTGATCAACCTCCGAAGAGCCAGGAAGCGCACGTCTTAGCTCTTGATCGTGCACGGACTAGTGGTATTTTGCAGAAAGGCAAACTTTTCAACACAGACAGAACATTTGCCCATATCTACCGTCCCCGAAGCACTGCATCTCCTAGAAGGAAAAACGATCTTACGGAAATCGCAAAAAGAGCGGAGCACCGAGGGAAAGGCCAAAATTAGGGGAATTGGAACGAGCAGAGGAACCGAGAAGAGCAAAAGGCAAAATTAAGAGTGGCTAGTTTTGAACATTCAAAAGGTTCGCATTGCATACTGAACGAAAGTTTATATGGCAGTGGACGGAATCGTAACTGATACCCTTAATCATAAATATCAATCAGGTAAGGATACTTCATCAAAAAAGCTTGTAATGGCTTGTAAGCTGGTGGTGAGGTAAGGGATGGGGACTTCTATACTATCAGCAGGTACATCCGGCGAGCAGCGTTTTTGGTGGTACACCGTTTGAAGGAAACTTAGACCTTCACTTCATAACCAAATCGGATATGCCAGGTAAGAAAGAAGATGTATATTGTGTGGTATATTTTGAAATAAAAATCAAACTTCATCGACCCAAATGAGAAAAATGTGCTTCACTCCCGACATTAACCACAACTAGGGTCTGACAATCACACTATTCTGCACTTAGATTATTCATTGTTTTCAGAACCTAGCAGACCTAATGTGTGTGAACGGAACGTTTGGAGTGAAGGCTACCTACCTGTGCCTAACGAAGTCTAGGAGTTCGCACGAACAAACGCATTGCCTGGGAAAGTAAGCGACTATTAGAGGGCACTCGGTTTCAATTGCCATCCAATACGATTTTAAGTAATCACTGTTTTGTCAATACCACGCTCTAGCAGTTTCAAGGGATGCAAAGGTGCATTTTTTCGGCCAAAAGCTGACCTAAGCTCTGGTGAGTATATGCCACGAAGGAATGTCGATTGCAAAAGGGCGACAGTATATGGTTGGCCGTTTATCATGCTTCCAAAGGTCAAAACAGTTAACGGTTAAAGTATTGCGAAAATCAAACATGGTACTCAATGACCTCTGAAGCTATTTGGTTCGTTCATGGACAGGAAGCCGGGGTTATCAAGACAAGGTCCGTCGTTTCGGGGGCTATATACGCAGGACTCACCAGTAGTGAAGAACCGGCACTGGAGCAGGGAAAACTGCAGGAGAAGTACCGAAAGACGGGTGGTGGAGAGCAAGCGCAGAGAAAACTTTTCGGGATGCATTAAGGCCGAGTGGGCGGAAGCAGTTCCATCAGAATCCGGCGGGAGCACTGTAGTCACCCAGTAATGCTGGTCCCTATTGTCTAGGAAAAAGAACACTCATCTGTGTAAAGAAAAGGTCACTTGAGGAAACATATGTCATTAGAATTGAAGAGGAGGGAACCCAGCATACACGATTTAATAATTAAAATCCCCCGCGTCCCCTCACAAATAATTTTTTGACCTAAAGCTCAGGTTATACAGAATATTATGCTGAAGTGATTGCGAGTATAACTGCTCATTTTGGCTCAAAGCTTCCACTTATTGTCTAACGTCACAAACTTTGGCCAGTGATGAAATGTACAAAAAATTCATAAGACCCTCCGAAATTTAACGACTGATACGTTTATAATTAGCAAAAGATCGTCCAATTTCCCTGATGTTTAGGTAAGACAGCTCCTAAACCTGGGCATATTGTGGCTATTTTGACACAAACTGTCGCGCTACCGAAAGCTTAAACTTCAATTTTAGCTGATAGTAAATGTTCAGTTCTCAAAGGCATTAATCTATCAATTTGCTTTGGACATTTTCGCATTGCAGTACACATACATCTAAAAAAGAATAACGAAAACACGGTTTTTCGCACGGACTTCTACAGCCCGGCCATTGCATGCCTCCATTCCACGAGAGGTGATTGAATCATACGAAACCGACTCAAGTAACCGAAAGGTCCTGACCACAAGAATCTGGTTAAATGTAAAAATATTTTTTTCTTAAAGAGCGGAAGAGGTAACAATAATAACAATGTCAGTTTAAGCTTGGGCTTCAGCCGGAAAGGAATTTTGTTGCTTGAATAGATCCTGAATAAATGGAAGGCACCAAGTCTGTGCATATCCTCGTACAATATGTAGCACCTTATTAAACGTTATGGAAAAAATAAACATTACCTGTTCTACCCTATGGGCAACCAATATCTCAAAACGAAAGACAAGCACCAAGATGCTATAGGAGACAAAAGGGCCCTCGAAGTTGTTCTGCATTCACTAAATTCTCGGCTTTTTTAATATTCAGCCAGAAAAGGGAATTTTCCCTTTTTGATTTTTTGATATTTTTCAATTTTCAGTTGATAAAAGGAGGCCTGAAGCCTTACAATCTGAGCTTTTATGGGGCATTATGTGTTAGTGTTACATGAAAATATACAAAAAACTTATACTATAAACATATGCAGACGCGAAACAGTTCACTGTCTTTCCGAAGCATAGGGGCTTTGAGCCGGTGACAGAGTTCACGAACAGGCAACCACCTATCAGCCCGACCTCGGCCAAGGTATGCTAGCGGGATGTGTCGACGGAGATGTGGCACTGTTTAGGGCGTACTTTATATTCATGTGGCCATTCAAACCCCTAATGCTTTTACAATTGGCCGCGTGGTTGATTCGCTGGATCGACACGGATACCAGAGCACGGCACGGCAGGCGTTATTTGGATGCGCACTCATGACAGATGCCAAACATGAGTGGGGGGCACGCCTAGGCACAGACACACGCCAATCCAGTCACCTGATCCTCTCTAAAATATTGTTCAGTTTGTCCCTACACCGGGCCCAGGTGGGTAAGGAGGAGGAGGAGGAGGAGAGTGTGCAAATCCACTATCACTATAAATTAACCTATGCGTATATCACCGTCCCGGCGCTCATCCTGAAAGTGGAGACACGCTTGGATATCGTCGTAAACGACAGTCGAGCTCTCGTCCTAACCCTGCCCACGCTTTGAGATTAGAAACAAAAACATGCAAATTCCCAAAAACAGCATATAATTAATGCGTCCTGAGCACTTTATTAAACCGGGAGAGCGTACGAGGTGGGGATTCGCTAATGAACTTCGCTTCCACCAAATGCCTATGACCACTAGGGCGGTATTCGTATGTGGAACCCGTCGCGATGTCTGTGTGCACATGGTTGTGTTTCTAGTCCCAGCTGGTGGTCAGACTTATGACTGGCTGAATGAAGGCAGAGTGTGCCCGTATCCTATCCTCATTCTCTGTCGACATTTCTTCCCCCCTCCCCTCGACCCACAAAGCGTCTTCATGTGCGTACGTGCGTGCGTGTGTGTATGAGTGCGCTTCCGTTTCGTTAACCAGGTTCCTTACTCCTGTCATCTCGGGCTTCGCGTTAAAAATAGGATTCGCAAGTACAATAGTGCTTGTGACCTCAGTCAGATATCTGTTTCATATGTAGCATTAGCATTCGCTTAGAACACTATGGCTACAAAAATTGAGCAAAAAAACGTATTTAATAGGCTCGGAGACAAGGTAAATGGGTGGACTTGGGGGGCAGTAAGTGAAACATGCATCTATCGGTCGACCGAACCTTGTTAATGAGGGTGAAAGATATCGATAACTGAGGAAAAAAGGATTTAGTGGTTTGAAGTGGAGGCGAATGGTATAGTGGGTAACATGGCTGGTCTTATAAACGCATAACTGCGGCTCCACCTTCGGTGTCGCACTGGCAGGCTCTACTTTGAGCGCAGGGCTAAACTTCGGCTTTTAGGCCTGCTGGCGCCAATCAGTTCATCCTGATTGGCAGCTTCCCCATTACAGCCATTGCTGCCATCAGCCCTTTCAGGCAGTTACTGGTCTACGTAATTATTTGCTAAACTGACAGCGCAGGTACTAGCTAAAAGCACGCGTTTCACCGGTATTGTGCCGCTGCCTGAAGCAGCTGCAAAGCGTTCGGCTCATAAGTCGGTCTCCTAGCGTTGCCGTGTATTTTCCAACTCCAAGTTACAGGATGGAAACTGGAGTTAGGTTCTACCGGTGTTGTCAGTGTGGTAAATAATTTTTTTAGTGTATACTACCGACTACGAGTTGACGGCTTATGCATATTACGCGGTTGTTCCGCAGTAGTTGATGTGTTTCAGTTGAAATATTCAGGTCAACTTTCGGACCGAAGTCGAAAAAAGTTTATTCCGAAGGATTTGCTCCAAGTTCCACATTAATTTCCTCGGAAAGTAACCATGGTAATTTCTGCTATATGCCAAATACTGCATAAAGCTTTTCTCTTAAAACCAAAGAATATAAAATCAACAACTGAAAAAAATTAGTTAAAGCTTTATTTGGGTGGAGGTCCAATATGTTATCACTGATTCCTTTTACTCACCAACGTCCTTTAGACTTTACCCTTAGTCAATTACCTGCCTCATTTGTTTCATGGAGTTGTGTATATGTTTGTAAACTTTATATTTCAGGCCACTTCAAATGAAATAAATCTAGCAGGTGATTTATAGGGCCACCCTACGGATCCTCCTTGAAAAATTGATGGGGCGTCGTAAATCCTGATTGTGTAATTCATGCGACAGTTTGACCGTCGATTTCGACGAGGTCCACCGAAGGTAATTATGCAGGACATTAACACAAGGAGGAGTGATCCAATCCCACCTAAAGCGCCCCCATAATTACGTATTCCTAAACTGTCTATCGCAGGAAGCATTTTTTGTACATCACTTGGCTATATGACTGTCCCTTAATAGGGACCGTATGGTTAATTTCGATGGA
This sequence comes from Schistocephalus solidus, assembly GCA_017591395.1. Lineage (NCBI taxonomy): Eukaryota > Metazoa > Platyhelminthes > Cestoda > Diphyllobothriidea > Diphyllobothriidae > Schistocephalus > Schistocephalus solidus. The sequence continues at coordinate 94,250 of WEDG01003316.1, read as the reverse complement.
AATCATCAATGATGCGATTTCCCCGGGCAATCTTGCCTTTGACTTCGCAAATCCCCGCGGATTGACGTCATCCCAAAAGTGAGGTCTTTTAAACGCCCTGATCAGAAAGAATACGACCCCACGGCTGATGACGACCGTAGAGGTTCCCCTGCTTATTGAAACCGCGGCCATAATTCCTCCAGTCCGTATGGGTTGTTTATCCAGATCATCTGCTGTCGAGCCGCCGTTTGACGACACTCTGGAGAGCTCTCCATTCTTGGATAAGACGCCGAGGGCTCCTTCAAAGCTAATCCCTACTGGTCCACAACATAATTAATGCTCATTCGATCAGTTGAAGTGCGCCTGTTTTTATATAGTGTTGGGTCAAGGTCCTAAATGGACTGACGACAGATTGATTTATCACCGAAATGACTGGCTGTTAACTTTCATGAGCGCGGTAAAATTTTGATCAAAGTCTGTCTTTTGGCGCCTTGGCCACTATCGCGTGGTATTTGTCCCCATGTCCCCATTTTCCTGCTGCTACGCAGGAACAGACTCGCTGGTAGAGGCTCTCACCTCAAAAATCCTACATTTGACCAGGGTTAACAACCGGGTTAGTGTATGCGCATGGGCCCAGAAGATTAAAACTCACACGCACGCGCTCACACGAATGCTTTATGCGTGCACTCAGATACTTATGAGATAGAGTGTACCCAACAGAATTCAAAGCCTACTCAGCTGAAAGGGGGTTGAGGAGCCCCAAGAAGACAAAAGTAAAACGAACCCGTGCATTATAAATGTCGATGTCAGGGTGGGCGTTCCTCTGTGGCACGGCAACTAGTCCCTGCAATCATTTGGTCGCAGAACTTTCAACTTTGGGGAAGAAGGAGACACGATGACTGGAGCAAGAGCTTTATTGGCCTGACGTTTCGGATCCTCACTCGAATCCACCTTCAGAGACAGCCACACCTTGATGCCCGTTGCAGATATCGAGCCTCCCTGGGGGGGGGGGAGGGGGCGCGAGGCAATGAGGTAATCCGCAAAGGGTATTTGAGGTCGGTCCTCCAATTACAGTGGGCTATCTTCACGGCCACCTTGGACTTGAAATACATCATGGTATGGCTATTCTCGTCTTTGATAATGAATGGAGTTCGTGTTTGGTGCTGTTCATGAGTAACTCTTCTTACCTCTACCTGCATAATATCATTGTAACCTGGCGTTTAAACGTTACAGCAGCAATATGGTCTAGAACCTCGTGTACTTAAAACTGGCATAAGATGGAATAAAATAAAGAAGTAACTTATCTTGAAATCGATGAAAGGCAGAAATCAGTTATGTGACCTCTTGGCCGAACGGGCTAGTAGGAACGCACCATAAAACAGGTTGATTTGAGTTTAATTCCAGGGAAATTAGAGTCAGGGTTAAGATAAGGATTAAAATTAGGGCAACGGTTACGATTTGGATTAGGGTGAGAACCCAGGAATTGATACCCTTCCTGAAATTTAATCCAATGTTCCTGTATATGGGGAGTGGCTTACCTGTTACCTTTCAGATGGGAGCTCATGTAACCTCTTCTGACTCTTCGAAGTATCAGAACAATCTCTTCGAAAGACGACTTTTTTGCATACACATGTTAGTCATGGATAGTTCACACGTCTTGTATCTACCCTGAATTTGAGCCCACGTCACCAGGATCTCAGCATAGTTCCCAGGAGGAACCGGATGTTTCTGGGAGAGTAATCATCTAAAGCTTATCTGCTTTGTGTAACTCTTCCGATCCTAATGTCTTGTATCTTAAAAGAACAGAACTGAGGAGGAGAACATGTGTTTCCTAAAAGTTCTCTGTCGTCTGAATGTCATCAACAATTTGCCTAAATCCCGAGAAATTCAGACCTCTGCCATTTTTCAAGCAGTTCCCCTTAGACGAAAACCAGACAGTGTATGACCGACCCCGTCGTCAACGGCCAGGAGTCCTCTTTAGGTATTGAGAGTGGCTCATTAGCAGATTATACACGTGTAGCGTATGCGAACGGGGCTGTTGCTACCAGCTAATTAGCCCACACGCGCGTGGCTGCCAGTCACTTTTCCGGACCAATGTGAGCAGCGGCTGGGCAGGACTGACGCACAAACAAAAGTAACAGCACGCAGACCTTCCTTGCCTACTCGTCTTCCCATTCACGTCCGTCAAGGATGCTCTAATACAAATGCGTTGCGATCGGTTTTATCGATGTTTCTAGAAAACGTGTCAGGGCGCCCATTGGACCGCGGATACTTTCCAATCTGGCACCTCGGAGGAAGCTGTAGGCAGAAATTGACACTTCTTCACACAATCTTGGTTGGCGGTGGCGGTGGTGGTGGTGGTGCACAATCTTCTGTTTCGCAAACGATTCGCCACTTTCATATTCTGAAGTTTGTGCGTGCACTAACATCATATTCTTCCGTGTCTGCTGATGGTCTCGGGTAGGACTGCAACTCATCTATCGAATGGAGTCCTTGGTTCGACCATCGAAAATAACTTAAGCCTTGTCTTTTCAAAATTATTCAACACTCACGTTCTCGAAGGGACGGTGATGCGAAGTGATCCGATCCAAATGGGGCTACCACAGGTTTCTGGACGTTTGTATGCCAGAGGCCGGCTGAACGTCGCCCTACACACAGATGTCTGTCCAAAAGCATGATGAAGACTTGAGGATAAAATGGTTTGAGGGAAATTTGGGGTAACGGCCAATTAGTCGTATTTCAACCAGTAACGCCAAACTACGCGCCATAAAGCACAACGAAAGCCTTACAAATTACTTGTTTTTTGCATGATAATATAACCAGTGATTTGTGGTATATAGGAGCAAATAACTGGGATAAATTCATTTCACGTTTAAACCTCAACACATGAGTTGATAAAGAGGCCCAATATGCGCTGTTGATTTCTTATGTGTTGTACTTAACATTATCCCTAGATTTAACTATTGGAAGTATTTGGACCCGAAAGTGAAAATAAAGGCTATCGGTTGTTTGGGCTCCGATGTTGCAATTTTCCGCACTGCGAAGTACTTGCGAAAATATTTCTATCAGACGTAAACGTGCGCGTATATTATTTCTTTACACTACATGCTTTAATACAACTCCTGTCATTATTCTATTGCTTTTCTTACATTTTCAAGCGCTTTTAGTGGCTTCAAATGACACAAACTACCAAATACGACCGGTTAACTGGGACTAAACCTGGTAACAACGTGAAAGTTCGAAGACTGTTAACATTGGGCCACATGAGAGTCATCCTTAGAGTGTTTTCACATCTCGGCGTGAACGAATAAATGAAAAAAGCGGGCATATATGTAATGCTTCAGGCAGCGGCCCTTATACCGGTGGGGAGGCGCTGGTATATTTATGATAACATTCCTTCAATATGGACGCCTAAAGACGCCATGGGAATCGATCCAGCCCCGCTCGCTGAAAATAAGTGGCCCTACGCTAAACCTAAACCCTACAGGTAATACAATAAAAACCTTAACCATTGGTCTATTCATGACCCTAACCCCAAAACTGACCTTAAGTATAACCCTATCGCTTATCTTAATTCTGAACATAATTTCCTTGGAATTTAGCGCAAAACCACATGTATTGTGGACGGTTCCTCTTTCTGTGTCCTGTTAAGGCGGACATACAAGACATCCTCGTCAAATAATCTTTCGAAAACTTCCGTCGCTCGCAAAGAAAAAGTCAGTGAATTTCGTTCCACAATTGATTGGTTAATTTAACTTTAATCAAGATTTTTATGATCAAAAGACAGTATTTTGAGTACTTATAGGCTTGGTCAAACAGTATGGCAAATTATAAAGTTGCAGAAATCCTGTCTATCTATTGAGATGACCAGCATGCATATCCGTCATAATTTATAAATAAACACCCTTTCCGGATGTCACCTGTGTGTACTGACGCCATTAAAAAAGTTATATGAGATCCAGACACGACCTTAGGTGTAAACAGTCTAGTCACCTATCGGAAAAGTGTCCGGAAATTGTCACAGACCTCGGGGTTATGACTGGTGATTGATTATGAAGGCGTTGGGTTTATTTGCGCTACCAAACGACCGTCGGCTTTTTCACAAAAATTGTCATTATAAATCTCGAGCAAGCGGACACCGGATAGTTCAAGTAATTTAACACTTTCGATAGAATCTGGAAATATGACTACCCCAGTGAGCCCGTACTATGAAAGGCTTCAATAAGTTTGCTAAAAATGTAGCGGCCTACTGAACAAAGCCGCAGACTGTAGCAGACTGGTGTAAAATCTCCACTTGGGCTTCTTGGCCCTCGCAGCTCCGTCTACTGAAGCTATGGGAGCATTCGGATAGCTGCACAACAGAGGAATTAACTGCTGCAAACAAGGGCGGGGAAAATAGCCCTGTACTTTTCCTGGATCCCAATCCGTCAAACCAGCAGCGGTAGCTTCAAAAAGTGTTCTGAATATATTGCCACACGAACCCCACCCCTCCCATAAATAGTCGTGGCACAGGATTGCTGACAGGCAGTCGGTTACTTGACCAACTCTCTTCGCCATCCCTTCATACGTCTTTCCTGTGGGTTTGAAACAGGAGAGTGTGTGCAGACGTACGCGTGTGTGGCCAGTCATAGATGTCAGAGAATTCCATAACCGCAGAGCCTTACTGGCGCAATGATTAAACACTGTCTGAAACAAACACGAGCACGCACTATCAACTGTCGGACGATTGTGAAACCCGGAACAACGGGTGCACCTGGGCTGGCTGCCCGTCCACACTCGAACACTATCACAAGTGACTCGGAGCGCCATAATAAATGGACGGCATTTATTTTCCATCACGCCACACACACACACTTAGAGGGGCAAGCCTTCTACGCACATAACTGTCGTGTGCCAAGTTCATCTTGAAAACCGGCCCCTCATTGTGTCTTTCATCCGCTAACTTCTATTTGTCCACCTTTATCCTTCTGTTGGGGGAGGTGGTGGTACCACCAGGAGAGCTGAAGATACACCCCCGTGCACAACCAAAACACGCTTTTTCATATATAAGTGAGGAGAAGAAGAGGAGATCACATGAATATTGTGTTCACTTTCCTTACTTTTCAAAAGGAAATACGTTTCCGTTACCAAAGCGGCCAGTAGGAGTAGGAGTAGTGAGGTCAAATCTCTCTCAAAATCCAACAGTGCAGTTAGAGGCCTACTTAAAAACTAGGGATGTTAAACCCTCCACAGTCAGTCTATTCCTACCGAAAGTCGATAAAGAACGTTTTTGACAAAGACTAGGGAGACTGTGATGGTCATTTCTGTCTTATTAGCCGTTATCAGCCGAACATACCCAATCCCCAGATGTTGCAGCACCTGAAACTCGAACCCGCGACTTGTTGGTTAGAAATCCAACGCTCTGATCATTGTGCCATGAGCTCGTTTTCCTGTCGGCTTCGATCAGGACTATTAGCAGGTGACCATCGATCGGCTCAATGATTAGAGCGTTGGATTTGCAGCCAACAGGTGGCAGTTTCGATCCTCGGGTACCGCAACATCTAAGGTTAGGTAACGGTTAATAAGCCAGCAATGACCATGGCAGTCTCCCTTGTCTTCGGCAGTAATTTATATCACCAGCCACCTTGCGGCTGCTGGCAGGGCTCGAGAGTTAGCCCGATGAACAAGCGGGCCAGTCAGTCCTGGTACTGATCGGCGAGCACCATTGAAGGGCGATGAACCTGATGAGATGATAAAATAATTTCGACAGAGCAAAACCTACCCTGTAAAGGCAAGTCAACCATTTTTGAACATTAACAGAGCTAAGTGTTCCGCTCCTCGGAAGATGAGGGCGGACAGCATTGCCTTGAGTTTAATGCGACTGGAAGAGCGATTAATAACTGACAGTCACGAGCCTATGGAAGGAACAGCAGGCCTGCAATCAGTTTGACAAAATAGCGGTGCCTGAAGTACTGACTATGAAACCAACCAGCGTATTCCTGGTAGGATCTATGGGCAACATTAAATATTTCAAGTCTGTGCGCCTATTGGATCGTTGCTTTGGTGACCTGTAGGACCATTTTTTGTTATGTTCACATTCTAGGAGAAGAGAAGAAGATGGCTATTCGATCCCCGGAAGTACTGCTTTATTCATATGAGCTTACGAACGCACCAGCAGCAAGGCAAGCTGCGAATCCGATTAAAGCATGGGCTTACAATGGGAATTCAGTCAACAGGCAGCAAAATCTTTACACAAAAACATCAAAAAATTTCCGCCACATTTGTTTTCGTTGGCCTATGTATGGCAACGACGGATAGATCGACCTGAAGCCGACATACAGAGGCTTGCGGAATCACCTCCGGACTAGCGAGCCTGATGTGCCGGTTTGTCCCCACCCTCTATAACTGTTGCGTTTTGCAGCCGTTTCTTCTCTGACAAGGGAATCCAGTAACAGGTTTAAAGGTCAGCTGAATATAGCTATGGTGTCGGCGATCCAACACTCTAGTTCCCTACATTTAGATTTAATTTAGTTCGATGAAATTTACACCAGAAATTGTTGACCTCAAAATGTGATACCACCATTGATTCAGCTCTTTAGTTCCTGAGGAAAATTAAAGGGCTGCAGATCGGTGCTGATGAACTTATCACGTTGCTCGATGGCTCGCTACTGCTACTGCGAATCTCACAGGATTACCCTTTCACAGTCCTAAACGAAATAACGAAATTTTGATGAAATAACCGCTAACTCAGTACATTGACGCATTTTTGTTCGATGGAACTATGTACAACCAGATCGAGAGTTCTTCGATTGATTTGTTGCTCTCGGAACTCGTCATTGAGACTGGTCTTAAAAACGAGAAAACTGAAAGTCAAGCCGGAAAGGCCACAGGTGTGGGCTCCTAATTTTGATGATAATTCCTTGAAAGGAACTGCGATTTTTGTCGCAGTTTTGCCCGTAATCCACTTCTTTATCAAGGACAGGGAAATGGTCTGCCGTTTCTGGAAGCATTGATCCATGACGAAAGATGGGATCTTGGGGACAATGGTATAAATGAAAGCACTCGACAAATGCAAAGTCCCGAATTAGCACAGAATTCAAGCCTTATCATACAAATGCAAATATCTAAGTACTCAAAAAGATAACGAATAAACAGCAAACGAACAAAGAGACTGTGGCTGAGGTACACTTCCTATGGAAAGGGGCTCAAGCAGAGTCTCTTTGGAAGAAACAAACTGTACAGGAAAACTTAAAATTCAATAGCAAAGAAACCAATGATCATATCTAAGTTTCCACATGGGGATAATCAGTGCAAAGAAGTCGCTTGTCTCCTGTGACTTCGCTCACTGGCTACAAATTGCAAATCGCGGTAGATAATGGGGTGTTTAAACACTCTGCTAAGTGAAGAGTCACCGTATGCCACCTCTTAAAGCTAAAAATCGGCCCCTGTGGGCAATGGTCTATTTAATATGGGATTTTGGTATTTTCGAATAATTTGATTGACCCAATTTTGAAAACCTCGGCGGCCTCGGTGGGATTCGAACCCAGGCCAGCAAGGGGAAGGCTTTAGTACAGCCAACGCTCCAGTCAACTGAGCTATGAGGACCCCACCGGGAGCCGTTATTTTAATGACATTTGGATCAAGTTACCCGTCCAGCCTACTGCAACCTATGGAATCAACCAAATCTGATGCAGGAAGGTGGCTGCCAAAGCAGGATTTCCTAAGCAATCAATCGAGAATCCTCCAGATAACTACCAGGTACAATAACTTAATAGGGGATCATAGCAGATTCAAATAATTTAACTGACCCAATTTAGTTTGAATGGGCTATGCACCTGCACCTTCGAACCGGTTCGTGAAGCATCTTCAGAGGAGAAAAGCTCAACAAATTAAATCGTGCAATTCACTGTCATTTTAGGCATTCTTCCTAGCCACATCGATTTTTACCGAGTAGTGCCCGCTTGCTCGACTACGTAATGCTTTTTATATAGATGCGAGTGGGACACAGCTATTTTCTGATTTCCGACTAGGTTCCCATGATTCTATCATCCTCAACGCAGGCTTTCCGTTGGCTGTTCGACAGTAAAAGTGGATGGACGACTTTGCTCTAGGCAGTGGGCAACGATAACAATAACTGGTCTCCTTGTTGAATTATCTTTTGTGTGTTAATGCAATTCAATCTGCAGTCTACATCCAGTTTGACCTACATACTTTAAAGCTGCAGTCTCCTAAAAGTTAATGGTAGCTGTTTCGTGGCTCGCAGTTCCGCAGCATACGACCTACCGGGTGTGATGTAGTTCCTATGCAAAGGACAAAACATGTTGAAACACGCCAAGACAATGAATTATAAGACTGCCCCACCCTTCAAGACGAGACACCCGTGAAAAGGCACGTTGCTGTCAAGCACAAAAATTATGAAGTCAAGCATCTGCAATTTTTTTGATTGTACATAGCCATGGTAAGAAAAAATGAAGCATTAAGCGGCCATCGAGAGCAGACTTCTATTCGACTACCAAAGTATTTGCAGAACACAGGATCTATTAGTTCTTGATTGATTCTCATACTGTCAGCATGACTACAAGCCCAGAAATGTGACCGGTGCCACTGCACGATGCAACTGTGCATGCTTACGCTCATTGTTGGGTTCCGCAGTCTTAACTGAGTGAGTCTGGAATATACTTCAAATGAGAAGGCTAAGTTTTTAAAGCTCTTCGGAAAGCTTATATCAGCCTCATAGGGATACCCGCGCAATCTTCGCATAACAATACTGATTGATTCCCCGTTGATTCTAAAGGACAGATTTCCAGCTCGTGCATCCATTTTTGTTGAAAGCAACATGGTTTTCCATAGGATATATCAGTTTTTGAGTCACCTTGGAATAGGTCAGCGCTCGGTTCGGTGATTGGCTAGGTCATTTTCGTCCGGAATAGATGGGATACGCCATTGAAGTTAACAATGCCAGGGTCTTTATGGAATAGCCCTTGAGTACAACACCTTAGCTGGTATATAAACGTTCTGCCCCAGTTTCTGAAGGTGTTCAGTTTGACTGTATAGCCATGGTGAGACTGAGCTTTAAACTGGCAATAATTACGTCCTCGTGATATGGTGCTTCATCATAATCAACTGCATGAATCAATGCTTTGCCATGCTTTTCCATGTTGTGTTTCAATTAATGGTCAAATCCTGACATTGAAAATAAAATTCCATTGACGTGTTAGCAGCTGTGACGACGGCAGAAACAAAGGGGTCCACTTGAAGTCCTCCGGTAAAAAACCGTAATCCACTTGAGAAAAAGTTTATTATTATTCTAAAGAACTAATGAGTAAAGTAGATTGAATATTTTAAGTAAGTTTTATAAGAAACAGTGAGCGAAATCTGACATGACTGTACAGTGGAAGAAAGAGTATACAGCACGTGACTGAGTCTCATACATGCAGTATCATGATCGAAGAATTATAAGAGGACGTTGGATAAAATAAAAACAACTCCATAAAAGATTTCCATGCTCCACAAAAAGATGATCGCAGCACAGTCTGAAGGAGAGTCTTTAAACATAATTATTCATTCTCATTAATTTTAAAATTTACGAGAGAATGAGCATAATGCAAGCGTTTATGCATCAGAACATAGGGCTGAATGACGCAGTACTAATGCTTTCATCCCTAAATCATCCAATAAAAGGTGGAAACACGAAATGTTTTCACGGAAAAAAAAGATTATACACCAATTTCCTAAACGTCTGGACCTTCATTTCAATAATTTTGGAGATAAAAAGCAAAGGGACAATTAGTTTTCGCTAGAAAGAGAACCAAATGAGAACGACCAAGGCCCCGGTCAATGATTAACTTGTTATATTCCTGAGACACTCGTTGAAACGGACCCCGCTTATGCGTAAGGGAACTGTGCTGAATAAAGTATTATACGTGAGGGACCGGAAGTTACTGCAACGCGAGCACTAGCTGGGAGACGCAGCAGCCAAGGGACCGATGGGACTTGAAGTAAAGAAAAATATGTGCTCAACGAATTCAGCCCTCGAAAATTCCCCGCTGCCGTTGTGTCTGAACTCTTTGCTGGGAAAGAGACAGCCCGAGGTGGACTAGTAAGGATGTTCTTTTAATGAACAACGGAATCTTACACGCTTATTTTTGTTTAGACCGTACAAAAAAGACACACGTTCCGACAGGACATTTCGCACTGGAAGCCCTGCTACAAAGCTTCACTTCCGTGAAGCATGGCAAATGATGCAACTTAGAAATCTTAATATTGCCCCAAAATTGATACAATGAAAGATTTTTCCAGATTTGCCTGTTAGTTAACGGGCCTTGAACGCACATCGGTGCAAAACTAGCTCTCCTTTTTAAAATGGTTTCTTTAAGGTAGGTTCAAACAACTTTTAGGGTTAAGGCATTTTCCTAGCCTTCTGCAGGAGTTCCGGTTTGGCGCACGAATACACTTATCCCGATGAGAATATATTAAAATTCAAATTACCTTAATTCCGGTCTCTGTGGCTGGTGTGCCAGTCCATCCGAATGCATTTGTGGTGCATTGGTGTGCGTTTGCTGGGATTTGGTGCACCAAATAATTCTGCTCATTTAACGTCTTGATGAGCGTCCGATGGCTAAGATCTCGCACAAATCATACAAAAGCTAAGCTTATTCGTTCCATGGTTTCTTTGTTCAAAGCAAACTTTTGTGGTTATTTTGAGGAGCTCTGGAATATTCGGGGTTAGTTGGGAGAGTCAAGTCAATCTTTTGAAGACAGCAGACTTTGGCATCAATGCTTATATTAACGAAGGTACACCACAGAGGTCTCTGACGATCACTGGTTGCATGGAAGTTTAAGGACTCAGCTTATGTACCCTTCGGTAAAGCCGGATCACGGATTGAAACCTCAAACTTAACTTACTTTATTCATGAAAAATCAACAGAAGTGATCAGTAACGTCGCACGGAAATCATGCGAACGAAGCAATGCGCATCCATACGATATGCTGACATTCGAGCTTCGAAAACCCTGCGCAAAATTTGAAGGAAAAGAGTCATTCTACAGTATTATTACATTAGTTATTTTATCAGTATGCTTGCTTGTTTGTATTATTGTGATTATTATTACATTTAGCTAAGCACTGGATCATATAGAGCAGTCAGTTGCCGAAAGTATAACTAGCAAAGGTTAAAATTCAATTTTAACAGACCGGAATTTAGGTAAAAGGTCGACTACCTGCAAAAATACCTTCTTCCTACAAATACGTTTGGTTGGATAGTTAGCTAAGGGTCCAGGTGAATTATTTGTCTCGATGATGCGCCTAAAGCACTAAAATTAACCACCCCTGTAATTGAGCGCAGCTCCTGGGTAAATATCATCATGCCCAACCACAAGATCTCCATTAAATGTGTTTCAATCAATTATAGCCATGTCGGCATCTTTGAGAGCCTATGTTTCTAAAATGCAACAGGCCATAAATGGCCCCGGTCACTACTCATACTTCAACGTACAGAAGAATTCAGCATGAGTAACATTTCCAACTTTCTGATCCAACTTTGACCTCACCAGGTTTCACATCATTTCGTGGTCATATGAGGGACCGGTAGAAATTCCTACGCTTAACATGGATTCTGTGCGTTAACAATGAATATAAACGAGACGATGGCCGACAAAAGCGAAGAGAACTGAGACATCCCACCCAAGCAAACCAATATTTTTGGTTGGATAAAAAAATCCTAGAAAGTAATTCCACGGCTGGCGAAAGCGAAGGTCAATTGCGAAAGAAGAATCAATTGAGCGTTCGCGACAGGGTTCGGTTTGCGTTAGGAAAAAGGAGTAAATCATGGTGACTCACGAGGTGGCATAAATTCATGAATGAAAGTGGATGTTGGTCCTCGGAGCACTATATTTCAGTTTAGGTCTCAAAATAGGTGGAAATAATTTGGATGATATCCAAATCCAACGGAAAGGCCGTGTTAGATTAACCCAGTACTCTAGCGCACATGGAGCATGGCCTCACCATACTCCCAACACAGGTGCTGACTAACTGCCCGAACAAATTGACCGAACAACGAAAGAATTTTGATTGAAGAAGTAATGCGGTGGCTAAATACAATGCCGGTCGGCTGTGGTAGATAACAGTAGCAAGTTCTTCTTGGGTGATTAAGACCAGTAAAACATATTTCCTGGTAGCATTGCGCCTGTCTGTCAGTCGTAAAAGTTCGCCAAAATTTCGAAAAAAAAACGCCGACTGTAGAGATGCGTTTGTCAGCGTGTGCAAATCTGTTTCTTTGGACAACATTTTGCGTTTGAATAGCAACCCCGTTCCCGACGGCCTCTTGAACTTATCACACAAAGATTAGAACGTACTGGGACTGATTCACCAAAAATCCGAAACCTTACAAACGGCCGAAACCGTATCCTTCTAGTTACTGATAATCATCGTCACGGCTGTTCACGCCTGTTCAGTTACATCCCAACCTCTGTGCGTAGCTGCCTATCCATGATGCACGGCGCAAAGCGAATGCTCAAAGAACGAACGGGCTTCAGAATAAATGAAAAACTGTGCACTTACATCAGCATTCCTATCTGGATTACTGTCATTGTTTCTGTGCTCATGCTATCAAGATAATAGAGGTCAATTTGAGAAAAGGGCCGGTATGAAGTGACCAATCGAATTTGCTGTGTTCGGTCTCTTTGGAACAGCCCAGTCCAAGTAGTAAAAAGCTTGGTCCAGCGATCGCGTCTCCTCCAAATACTTTTTTCTATAGATGCACTAATACGGTTAGGCAAAGGATGGTTTGCAAGATCGTAGACAGTTGCAATGGAGCATAAAAATGTCTAATCTCACCTTCGTATGTGCATATAGTGAGGACTCTGGTCGGACGCAGACTTGGACCAACTCGGTCGGACTCTGGGATACGTAGCCCCATAGTAAAAATTACCTTACGCTATATCCAATGGATGGGTAGGGTTAGGGTTACGATACAGGAATAGGTAATCCCTGCAACTTAATTGAAGACTTATTCACGTGCCTGTTATACACTTCTCAAAGTTTACCATGTTTTGCTTCATTACTACCGTTTTCAAAAGTTGGAGCAAAAACTCCCAATGTTGAAAAGAAGTAGACGTGATCGGTGGAACATGAACTTTATTCGCCTGGCATTTCGGATTCCAGCTCGAACCCATCTTCAAAGACAGCATCAAATAGACTCCTAAAGTTGATTGGATCGGCAGGGCTGAATTTGTGGCCTATTAGACGCACACCTCCAAGTGGAGACTCATTAGCTTCTCACTTTATTTCCCGGCCGAAAACAGCCACTGACACGTAGACTGTGTAAAGGACATTCTTGCACAGAACGCTTCGCCTGCCTTCCGTCTCCACTTTACCAATGTCAGCTTCGTTTGGATTTACCGAGCATCTGCCGCGCGCTGCCTCGTGACTCTTACCCCTAAACACGTGTGTTGGTCAGCGAGATATGTTTGTCAGAACGGCGGATGAACGATAAAAGCGTTACGTCATTGCGTTTCGGTGTGTTGGTGTAAGTAAAGTGATTCAGAGGGGACGAAAATGAATTTATTGCTACCAAGTAGACAGAGAACGCCTGTATACACCCTGATGAGACTTTTCACAACGTCATGTAAGTTGTGTTTAGGAGCTCGTGATAACTTCGCACAACTTTTAAAAACTGCACGCGCCAGTAAACATTCAACCGCTATCATCATTTAATATTTAGTTTAAACGCACAAAAAAGGACAAGCAAACTGGACCCCTTAATCATCAATGCTGTTCTAGTAGAGCTGTGGTAAATTTTGCAAAGAGTTTCTATGCTTTTATAAATCTCGCTTCAAGTTACATACAGTCAGCAACGGATTACATAACATGCTAACTGGAATCCTGGAATGCGTTTTCGATTAGGCAGCATTAATTACGTAAGATTGTAATATTAAGCAGTTTGGGATATGATCCCATGGTATGTCAGACGCGCGAGTATGCTTAAATTTAAGTACTCATCATTTCGGTCGTCGGTACAAAGCACACGGCAAATAACTGCTACTTAATTGGTAGACCTTTTCTCTATTTATTCAACTATAAATTCAACCATATTTTATAAAAAATGTGTCCAAAATTTAAGTTTTTATACACATTTGGTAGAATATCACTTTTTAAAAGCTTATGCTCAACGGAAGCGTATAATCAGGTTTTCAAAAAGTTTTATACTTCCTGATAAATTTTGAATTCTGTCTGCCGATGTATTTGCTTTTATGGTTCTCAATCGAAAAGCTGTATACTTTGCATGTAAGGAACATCATACCATTCACAATTTTATGAAGAAGATAACATATGTTGCTTAAATTTTTTGAGTGTGGCTATATTAAAAACTTCATGAGGAACATTAATAAAAGGATAGATATGACGCTATGTAAATGGATCTTCCACGATCTTAAGAAATATCATAATTAGAAACTTTTTAAAACCGAAAGCTAGCCATTCTCCAAATATCAAATTTAAAGATTCGATTTGCTATTAAATGAGTGCAAAAAGGAGATTTTGTGCAGGTTTTATATAAAATATGTTTAAATTGACAAGGGCAGCAAAAATAAATTGGAAAAAAAAACACACTACTTAAGTAGTCGTTTTTACCGAGTGGGATTTCTGTGTGCTCTAAAGCAGACATCCCGACGTGTACGTGCATGAGCTTATGTCGCAAAATGGTCAATCTTACAAACCCACTTAAGTAATCCTTCACAATCGAAAGCGAATTGCAGAATTACGGCTAACACTTCATGAAATCGGCCAGTTGTGGTACTTTTGTCTTAGGAGCGACAACGAAGAGCCGTCCCTACCCTAAAACTTACTTCTGAATCCTTCCCTGACGGTTTTAACTTGCAAGAAACCACGTAAAATAGGTTTAGATTACGCACATTTTACGCGACAGCTCAGTTATAATCGAGCGCGGAAAAGGTTTTCTGTGAAGAGCTTATTTGCAGTGAATGCTCAGAATAGAAAATGAGACCTGAACTTAAAGGAATTATGTCTCTCAAGGATTGAAATACACAGAGTTAGGGCATAGTACGATCGTCAGCTGCTAGCCAACAGTATGTCCTCCAAAAGATTATTATTTCCTTGAAATTTGATCGAAATTGATATTTACTCGCAACTATTTCTCTTTCATAACACTTGTCGAACAGGAGTCATATACGATACCGATAAAAACTCCTCTTCTCCGCAGTGTGCGCTATTGTCAAGCGATGTATATATTTCCCCATATTTGAATCCAGTTTGCATAGACGAGCTTTATCCCTCACTGCGCCCGAGCCTATCTGCGAGCGTCCTGACTCTGGGCCCGGTAAGGTGAGGGGTAATAGATGCTGCGCAAATCAGAAAATAACTCACGCGCAAGTTACTACTCTGTGCCTGTCAGGCTGGATGGTACATGTCGTCATTCACGAAGAGCGAGTCGACATACGAAAGGAGTACTGCTGAACGAGCGCGACTGAGGTGACCAATTCTGGAAGCTTTTCTCACGTTATACCCCGGCCTCAGGCCTGATCTATCTCCGAGTTTGAACCCAGTCTCCATCGTCATTGAAAATTGGGTCAAACGCCCCTGCACTGGCTGATGGGTTCGCGCTCTGACGTTTAGGATTATACTTATCCTATTTAGCTAGAAAACATGGTAGAATGGGGACAAAAAAGATGTTGCGTGCGAAGAAAGTTTACGAAATATCTGGCTGGCCACTGTATACAAACTGACTCCCAGTCATTCTGACAATCAACACAGCAGCGTGCGGATAGAAAAACTCCGTTGGTAAGAAAGCTTTGTGAATTAACTTTGCGCCATTTTATATTTTCGTCTTTTCGTTTCAGCACGCAAAGCATCCGCCTTTTACAGACAGTAGTATCTGCAGAGGAACGAACGCAAGAATAAAGAATCGAAGAGAGTTTTTCGCACACTGCTAAGGGGAAAGTATGAACATAAAGAGTCAGACGACCCTACCGTTTGTTACCTCTTTTCTGGTGCAATAATTGTAGGTCAATGACTTCGATTCAGCTCCATGGGCGCATAATAACTTTATGTAATTAGGGTTGGCTTTAAATTCGGTAAACTTCGTATCATGCTGGTGAGTACTGTGAATCAAAACTTTCATCTCGTCAGTGGATTTAGATCGACCGCTCCAAAGAGGTTTGCGTGCGAATCTTTGGAAAGCCTACTCCGAAAACCCTTCAAACTGTGCCTCCAGGATTTCGGTTTGAAGAGACATAAGTGCGCCCTACAACGACGTGAAGACAGGGGGTAGCCGCTTTGGGGCACCACTTACAAGCCTCGTGAGTGAAAAGATTCTATGAGTCGGTCGTTTGCTGCAACGGACTGCAAAGTGCCAACAGAAAGTTGCTCCACCATCAACAGGTACACTTAACAAGCGTTAATCAGGCAATTATACAATGGATTTTAGGTACATTCCGAATGCTTTTGTATTCACATGAACGTCTACTGTCTCCAATACAACACACTACCACCTTGAGAAAAAGTAGCCGTGGTTTCAGAAATAAGAACTGTAGTTGCCTGACTTTTCGGCTTCGTGCTTGAGCCCATCATCAAAAAACGCGTCAGATAAGAGTAATTCAGACACAGAGTGCTACCACATACCTTTTACAATAAACAGCTCTCTCACTCATTGAGAATGGTTTCAATATGATGCTATAATGGATCGGTGACCAGCCCTTGAGTCGTTAATAGCTGACAATACATCACCCTTGTTGGATTTTCGTTTGATTAATGCACGAAAATTTGGGTTACCAACACCGCTGTTGGTAACCGTGATCATCCACGCGCTACCCGAGGATTGATTATGAAATTTCAGTGATTCACGACTCAAACGCCGGTAACCATACTCGTTGTCAAAGGTATGCAGTAGCGTAGTGACTGCATCCTATAAATACTGCAACTCCCTGTGTATACATTGCCCGTATCTGACGCGTTCTTTGATGATGGGTTCGAGAATGAAACCAAAGCGTCAAGTGAATACAGTTATTATTCCAGCAACCGCGGCTACTTCTTCCTGCAGGAATAGCCCTATTAATGCCTGTTACGTGTACGCGTTAATGGCGGAGTATCTTTCGTTTGTCATGTTGCAGTCTGTCAGAGGATTTGACCGGCGCTTAGACTACGTTGACTCCTCGGGACTGTCAGTGGCGCCACGACCTTTTGCTGCAATCGTCCCGACAGCAGCTATCTTCTGTCTTCACACCCTTATAGGGTGCATGCTTGCCCCTTCAACCAAAATCGGAGAAGTGCGATTCCAACTGTTGTGGGAGTAAGCTGGACAAAAGATCCGCACGAAAAGCTCTTTGGTGCAGACCCTCTCTATCCCCTGATAACATAAAACTGCTCATTCCAGTATTCACCGGCGTGATATGAAGCCTGTCGAAGTTAAAGCTAAACCGACTAGCAAACAGTTGCCACGCGCCTCCAGAGCTGAAACGAGGACAGTAATGTTTGGCTGATGAGCTCGTGGAACTCCGAATTTCCCATGCAATGACCGCGTGGATCAGAATTTTGTAGCTGTTTTGAATGAAGTATGCAAAGTTAGTGGGGGTATCCGTACATATCATCAGTATTCGACGGTACTGCTCATTACAACCTCGAAATTCAAGCCTTCCTTAATTCATTTGACCCACTTGTGAAAAACTCGGTGGCCTCAGCGGTATTCGAACCCACGCCAACAAGAGGAAGGCTTTAGTACAGCCAACGCTCTAGCCAACTGAGCTACGGTGCCCCACCAGGAGCCGTGAGTTTAATACCACTTGGGTCAAGTTACCCGCCCAGCCTACTGCAACGCATGGAATCCATCAATGCTGATATAGTAAGCTGACTGCCCAAGCAGGGTTTCCTAAGCAATCAATCTAGAATCCACTAGATGACTACCAGGCGCAATTCTTTAGTAGAGGATTTTGGAAGATTTGAATACTTCCTTAATTCTTACATAGGTTGGAATCGAAATGCGGAAGAATAAGACGAAGGAGTTAAATGTGTTAAGTTTTCACTTTGCCTGTATTCGTAGTACCGCGGTACGATAGGAGATGTTTCAAACACCCGTGAGGTATGTTTTTATGTAAAGAGAGAGATATAAAACATTGAGAATACAGACTTTGGTCTTCATTGGCCTAAGATTATTGCACCAGAAAGGATGGAGCAAATTACGATGGCAGATGCAGCAACACCGCGTGTATGAATTACCCGTGCCTGCTGCTGTCGCTGGTGAAGGCTTCAAGCATGAATTTGAATCTTCAAGCGAATAAATTTATCGCTACACCGATCAGGGCTGCTTCGCCTCAACTTCTTCTTTTTTTGAATGTTTGCCTTTTATCATCTTATTGCCGCGGGCCAGTGATCGATCTTTTGCTGCAGCGATTGTGGGTTTAGTTCCTATAAAGCAATTTTAAATGGGTTGAAATTCTCGTGCGGGTTTTATTTACACGAGAAACCATTGTCGAGGGGTTTCGGTATGCATGTATTTAGATGTCCTGTACGTGGAGGCATAAGTATCCTCGAGTGATATCTGCCAAATTTGACTATAACTACGGTCAGATTAAGTATGACAGCTATGAATAGCTTTTTCCTTTGCAAACGAGTAGTAATCGCCCTAATACTGAACGGAAAATAGCAGGAAAGAGTTTCGGGATCAGGAATATGGACTCCTGTCAAACGTTTTTCGACTGAAATGATTGGCTAACAGATGCTAAACTGCAATGCAAGTTTTTTGTGAACCCTTTAGATATTTAGTGCTAACCTATGGGTGTCAAAGCATCCTAACTCAATCAAATGCCTTAGTGCATTTGTATACATATAGTATCATAAATATGAGTCACGTGACAACTGTCTGGCTGTCCAAGTTACAAAATTTAACAGAAACGGAGGGTGAAAAGAAACTGAAGGAGCTTTTGCACCCTTTAAGAACTCGGACTACTCACGGGGCTTAATTCGAGGCCGTAGTTGAGTCGAGTTACAGCCCTCCTGGGTGCGCCCACTTCGTGCGGCCGGTTTTCCAGATGAAGTCACTTTAAATAAAATCCCGAAGCCTTATCCAGCCGTGCACACAATTCCGCTCTTCGTCGTCCGATGTGAAGTCAGGTCGTTAAGTCATTCTTTTATCCTGCAGAAGTCGTCCAAACGTGGTAAACAACTTTGAAGAGAGGGGATAAATCTCCAACAGCCGAGGGACAGCGTTTGCAACAGTAGCGGAACAGAGTTTACGTCTGTGTATGTGCACACTACCCTGCAGACATGTGTGGAGTGCGTACGTACCTGTCGGCCTCTATTGTGTGCGTGTGTTTGTGCTGGGTGCACGCGGTTTCAGTCACCGTCTTTGCCGGGCCTCATCGCTGTTGGCGTTGTCTGCAGGTGCTTCATCGCACGTAGACCGTGTCGTCGGCACAACAGCAGGTCGTCTCCCCCCCTACACCCGCTTTAGCTGAAGCACAACGGGGTACGTATACGCGCGTCGGCCTGTCTATCACACGCACACTCGCGAGCGCGCGTCTGTCTGTATGGCAATCATCGCGGCTCTGCCCAAGGGGGGCGGGGGCAGCAATATAATGCTGTGCAATCCACGGCTAGGACCAATCAAGACTTGATGCCAGGTCGAAGTAATTAATAAAGTCGAGAGCCGCCCTGTGGCGCTGTCATATTTGCTCCCCGCTAAACCGCAGTGGAGAGCTACGCGGGCTGGTCCGATGACGCAAGCGTTCGTAATGCCTCGAAGAGCCTAGTTAACGCGTTGTAATTATATCGCCGACATTTGGCAACGTTGGCCAGAAGGTAACTCTTGACTTTGGCAAGTAAAACATGGTGAAATGCGATTAGTAGGTAGAATACCAGAAGCAGTCTCTGAGATAGCGGTATTTTGAGTCCAACATTTCCATCGGTATGGAGGACCGTGTATCATCCTCAGTGCGCAGTCAACCTATGCATGTTTAAGCGGACAATTTGCAGCTAGGGCGTCCCGCGACATCCATCTTCTTAGACTGGCAAACGTTTTGGAGCCAAACGATGTCTCCAAAGCCCCTTAGATATATCAGGGCCCCGCTGATCACATGCGAGGAGCCCTGCACGATCATAAAGGAATAAATGGTTTTACTAGGTACCCATAAGGGTACCGTCATTGGAGTACGCGGACGCAAAGGGGCACATACAGCTTCGCGTGGACTAGCCGTTCACATGTGCTGAATGTTTGCATAGTTTCGTTGAAGGGGATAGGCTTAATGAGATCGGTCGGATTCTGGATTTTTTTCTGAAATCCATAATTTTATAGCCATAAACGCCATATCTTAATGAAGTATCCAAAACTTTGAAGAGTGAGGGAGCTTGTAGGTGCCGACTCGACATTACGTAACAGGGAAAGTTGAATTACAGTACTGTTATTCCGGTTTAAAGCCAGTACAGCCGAAGCTCTAACCATCCGAGTGACAAGTCCCAACGGGAGCCGTGAGATCATTCACATCCGGGTCAAGTTATCCGTCCAGACTACTGAAACGTATGGAATCCACCAATACAGTTAGTTGACTGCTCAAGCAGGATTTCATAGGCAATCGATCTAGAATCCACCAGATGCCTATCAGGCACAATTTAGTAGTAGACGATTTTCGTCAGCTTTGAATAATTCATTTGACCCACTTGTGAAAAACTCGGCGGACTCGGTGGGATTCAATCCACTCCAGCAAGGGGAAGGCTTTAGTGCAGACAACGCTCTAGCCAACTGAGCCATGAGGCCCACTGGTAGCTGTGAGTTCAATCAAATTTAGGTCAATTAACCCGCCCAGCCTACTGCAAAGTATGTAATCCACAAATTTGGATATAGTAAGCTGACTGCCCAAGCGCGCTGGACGGGTCACTTGATCAAAGTGTGATAAAACTCACGGCTTCCGGTGGGAGCCTCGTAGTTAAGAGGATGAGAGCGTTGGTTGTACTGAAGCCTTTCTCTTGCTGTCTTAGGTTTGAATTTCACCGAGGCCACCATGTTTTCACAAGTTGGTCAAACTAATTAATAAACTGTGCAACAAAACACCAATTACTGGTAAGTGAACCGTAAAGGGGTAATCCATACTTGGCAGTAATTCTTGATCCTTATTGACTGTCCATCGCCGCGCGATCACTTCCATGCACTCAAGACCAGAGTGGAGACCAAATGGAGCGTCCGTATCCCAAGTGCATACCATTAAACGTAATTACCAAATGACCTTCACAGCCTACAGGTTGCGGAACTATGGTGCAAATAACAAAACGTTTGGTCTACTTGCCATCTGGGGTTATGGCACAGATCTCAGCCCCTCCCAAAAATTTCTCTAGCCCGTAATATCTCCTGTCGTGATGTTTGAAGCTTTGGAAGACTATTGTTTATTATTTTTTTCCAAACAATATCAATAAAGTAAGAATGTGTAATGTGTAGTCTGTAATTCCTACTAACTGCCCCGTTATAGTTTTAATTAGTCGATTAATATTAGCCATCGCATTCTCTATAAATACCGCCCGAAGAACAACTTAATCCCGAAGGCATACGTACACATATCTCATAAACTGTTGGGAAGGAATACTCAAGAAAATCTTTGCAATACAGAGGCCCCTTTCTGTGAATTTACCGGAAGTTTAACCAGGTCAACTATTATCCTTCTGAAAAGCAAAATGCTATAATGTGTGTTAACTGTTATTAACTAGTGGAGAACTAGAACAACTCTGCCGATTACTGATATAAGGATTGCTGCTATACTGAAAGCCCTTTGATAGGTATTTATATAGTTGGTGGCGATTGCTCCCTCTTACCCCCTAGGTTTAGTAATCCTGGTGCGCCTCAAGGGAGCCAGGTCATGCTGTGGTGCGCGAAGACGGGTTCATCAGCCCTGTCAACCACTGCGCCTACTCTCACATCAGACCAATGACCGGCTCGGGGGATGGCCTGATTCTGGGGGTGGGGGAGAGAGTGTGGTCGAGAGTTCAGCGCATTTTCCTCACTATGACCAAGCTGACGCGCTTGAAGCTATCACGGTGCACTAAAAGTTGTGGCTTGGAAGGTTGCCAACTGACGGGATAACTCGGTCCCTGGACTGAGAATCGAACTTCAAGGGCTCCTTCTCCATGTGGCCTTTACGGCACACCCACGCAGCTGGGATCCGAGCCGTCCCTCCCTTTATTTGTTGCGTTCTTGTTTACGTAGTTCCACGGTGCGTGGGCCTGCGCCCTCTCCCATCTCCGGTCTTCTTGACTCTTTCTTGACACCGGGCCCTGGTGGGGGAGTGGAAGAGAGAGTGAGGTAGGTACATCGTATGTCTGCTCTCCCAATAGTCCAGTGCTAGTCACCGCCCCTGCACTGCCATGCTGTGGAGCCCACGGTGGACTTCGTCGAGCCCAACAGTCGAACTGATATACCAAAGGGCACATAGGCACATAGGCAGAGGCATCCCACTGGGGAATAATTAAAAATACAAAGGACAATTGCCTGAATGATTGTCCTGTAACATGAAATACAGTAATAAACATATAAAACATGATAAGGGCCACGTAGTTCTAGGTTGGACTACAAAAATCAAAGTCTCTTAGCGACGGTGGATTGTTTCCGGTCATCTGCCAGTTTCTGGTGTTAAGCAAAAAAAACGTTTTCTATGAAATGGAGGCTGTTTGCAGGATTAAATGTTGCATCGATGCGGTAGACCTGGCGGCTGGACGACGTGGCATAAGTATTGGAGCGAGTAATGGAGGCTATCCAGCAAAACGCTGTGTCTATTCCTTAACGGGTAATGGTATTGTACTTTTAGGCTCCACTCGTGGTTCAATGGACAACTTAATGCTTTTGAATGTCACTGATCGATCTTATATACGTGCCCTTGTTTGAATTTGCAAGGGCCATCCAAACTGACCACATTTAACTGTTCAAGAGAGTGTTTGTTTGCGCAGTTTATCCAAATGGGGAGTTCCTTTCGCATACAATAACCTGGTTCGCCCTCGTAGGCTTGTCAAAAACGAAAAAGTAGACTTAAGTGTACTTGCAGAGTGACGACCGATCATCTCCATACATTCTAACACACAGAAACTTGCATAATCAGCTTCTTACATTTCAAAATTTCTAGCATAATGTTGTGTAGGTAAAGGTCAAATACCAGTAGCTCATCCACAATAATGTGAGGGAAGAAAACGGAAAATGCATTCTGTGAAAAGGCGCCACGGGCTCATCATGATAGGTCAAGTGTTCGTTTAATAAAATCGCCGTCCTGCCTGTTTTTTGGGCGTTTTCCTTCGCACCCTTTTTTCTACGCAAGCTACTAGTAGTAGTAGTAGTAGAAGTACTATTAGTAGAAGAAGTATTGTTAGTAGTAGTAGAAGTAGTATTAGCAGTAGTAGTAGTAGTAGCAACATGCCACATAATATCTTTATTAGCCTTAAAAATTCCCTCTGGCAAATCACGAGGCCACGGCTTCATTGCGCATTTCTATATTCGTTCATAATCAACCGTAGACAGAAATTCTTTCAAAATCTCAGTCGAATATACATGAAAAGAAAATTTATGGCAAGTCACTGATACTACTTATATAGTCGCTTGCAGCTTGTACTTCTCAGTATGGTAAGGCAAACAGTTCCATATTAATCTCCTTACTGGTGGACTCGTGCCAAATGATAAGCGAAGTCAATCATGCGCACACAAATTACTGATCATAAAACTATGCAATTCTCTCAGGAGTTTCTGGTAGGCTTCAAGGCTTTCAACTGACTTTTCTATCATGAAAGATTTGTGGCCTAGGTGGAAAGTACAACCACAACAGAAATGACAAGGCTCTAGTGCAGTCAAGTGAAAAATCATGTGAACTAAGAAGACCCAATCCAGAAGTTTGAATTTCGTTACAACCGATACATGTGAAATCATCAGTTCTACCCAACAGGAATACGTTTCAGTAGGTTTACGCGAACACTAAATCTAGAATCCATCCCGATAGGAACATATATTTTATCAGACTTTGAGGTTTTGACTAACTTCCCATTCATATAAATCCATTTTTGTCGTGGATATGAATCATACACAATCCGGAAAAATCTTTAAAATAGGGAAGTCAGTTAAATTTGTCAACTTGTGCATTATCATATGCATTCTGGTAAAGGTGAAGTTTGTTGAGTATCAAGGCCTTTTTCAAAAACTCAACGAATACATTTCGACTGTGGGTATTCCCGAACATTTTCACGTAAGGAAGGTATCTGCAATTGGTTGTCATCACAACTTTCAAACTATGGCCGTTTTAAAAGCTTTTTTAAGTAGGTACATTCGGTACATTTGTTTCTCTGCTGATGCCTATGGAGCACATTGGTAGACTCCTCTTAACATCGAACTTATTCGTCAAAGAAACCGTGTGTACGTAACGATCGATTCTTGTGTATGTGCTCCCGATTTCATAAGAATTTCACAATAGTTAGCTATTTATACTAATTCTACCCTTCCAGGAATATTTGATAAATGAAGATACACGTCCTTCCACTTTTCTAGAGGCCAAAGCAGTAAAAAAATATTGAATTTCGCCCGTTCATGCAGCTGATTTTACTATAAAAACAAGAAAAAATATTTTTCCTTAAGATAGAGCAGTTTTCTTTTTGTTAGATTACTTGCCAACTTATATATGTCAGAGAGCGACCGCATCTGCATTTACATTTTTCATTTTTGGTAAATGCGGCATTCGTACACTTCTTAAATGAGTTATTGACGAAGAGAAACTGCACAAAAACAACTTCCTACACAAGCGAGGGTACAACTGCCTGATACGAGGTCAAGCAAATCAGAGCTACTTATGAAATATTTGATATGCCTAAATTTAATGATTTTTCAAAAGTTAATCATCGAATATTGGTGTTATTAAGCTGTTTGAGAATACAAGATTACCTAACTTTGCAAATCTCAACATGTAAGCAGTAGGTAGCTCTCTTTTTCTGAAGAAAAAAAACACGTGTTTTACCTTATGCTTTGCTTTATCTAGACGCACGGGAAGATAGCTTTTAAACCGACAAAGGTTACGGTGAGAAGAGGTTGACGCGATCGCTGGGGATAAGGGCTTTATTCACCTGACTTTTTGGATTCCAACTCGAACCCGTCTAACATCGATGCTAGATTGCTAGAGAATGCATGCAAATAATCAGTTTTGGTCCTTGGTGTATATTAGAATAGAACATGACCCGAAAAACAGTTAAATAACGCGCAAACTTGCAAACCGTTTCGGTAAGTACCTGAATTAATAACATATTCCGCGCGGAAAAGGTTTATTCGCCTAATGTGATAAATTACATCGTAAAATACGCAATACCGGAGGTGTTTCGAACTGACCATGTGCATTGTGATCCAAGTTTACATCAAATTTACTATGCTCTAAATGCGCTGCTGAATCGCCCTCGTTCAGTATTCCACCGACACGACCATCGGAAAAACAAGTGTCAGGCGTTCTTTACCATGATTTCGAGATCAATATTTGATAAGGGGCCATCTTACGGTGCCTTGAGAAACTATTGAACAGGGTGGAAATCAAAATAATAAGGAGGCTTTATGCCTCCATTTGACATGTCAATCGTTTTTATTCACTCTTGTCAGTCGAGATCAATATTTGATAAGGGGCCATCTTACGGTGCCTTGAGAAACTATTGAACAGGGTGGAAATCAAAATAATAAGGAGGCTTTATGCCTCCATTTGACATGTCAATCGTTTTTATTCACTCTTGTACACGGCAGATATACAGTAGATTGCCTCACTCAGGTAATTTCCGTATCAGAATTTGAGGTAGTAGCAGGGAAGGCATTTTAAGATGAAAGTTCTGTTTGTTGCATTAAATTGCTGCACAAAAAGCTGTTTAATAATAAAGAGTTCACTTCAGATCGGGCTATTTATGGGAAAACGGGGCGACATGGGGCAAAATCCGAGGTTTCTTGCTGTCCAAGAACTTTTCTACGCTGTTAAAAGCTACGGATCGAAGCGTTGTTTACTTTTGTGCACAGTACTATGAAGGAATATTAATCAAAGCCGGAAAAATGTGAAACATATCCCTTCGGAGGACGGAAAATGTTGTTTTGTTTTCACGAAAATCAGGTGAATGCAGGTTTGAGAGATCACATTGTTTTCGGAAAGACGAGGGCAGATTTAGTCTACAAAATTAAGTTTTGCAACTTAATGACGTTTTGTATCAAAACAACGCTGTAATAAACTTTTGTGAATGTACGTTGTTTTACCACACCAATAATTAGCAACTTAAACGAGCATATATGCGACACGCGATGAAACACCTCCATTTTTCGCTGTCATGGCATACGCGAAGCCTGTGAAAACAAGTTCGGTCTGCAGATGACTATAAATTAATAAGGAATCTTGAAATGGAATTGGCAGAAGATTAACATTTTATCGCAAAATCTTACTATATAATCGGTCCCTCTCTTGTGCGTTTAAAATGTTAGAAGTAGACTGAGAAGTAAGCAAATACATCGAAAAACACTCCAATAGAAAGAAAAAAGTGTTCTTTAATTTTCAACAGAAATTGTATCCAAACTTTTCAGGGAAGTCGAAAAACCAGTCAAACGTTCCCAATTTTTCCTTGACTTCACCTTGAAAAAATGTTAAGTACGCAGACATTCGACAGAAAAACATCTAATTAAAGCGTTTTTAAAAAGGTTTCTTCTTATTGAGATTTTTTAACTAAGTATAGGCATATATTTACCCAGTTCTTGTTGCGGACGTTCATTTTTTTCGGCAGCGAGTTTTCATGTTTGAGGGAGTCTACATATATCACACAGACGGCCGTCTACATTATAATGAATGCTTAAAAATGTCACTACTTCGGTAAATGCTGTTAAGAAATATCTTATTTTGATGATTTAACTTAACACATCAAAACGGAATCTACATTTATGGGCAGTCAACTGAAGACACTGAAAATCGTAAAGAATTCACCTAATTTTCAATGACCATCTGAAACTCATCGTAATAGAAAAACCGAAATAGTTAAAGAGAAATTTAGCAATAAAATTACCATCTTAATACAAACAAAGTGCTAAGTTTACAATTGCACCTGACGATTCTATTTAAATTTATTAGTTAGCGACCGGCCAGTGAACATGTGAGCTTATGAAACATTATATTCCTGTGACGTCCCTATCGGGGCAATCCAGCGAAAATCTGCTTACCTTGTTCAAACGCATCTAAGACAATGTAGAAAAAAAGAAAGCTACAAATTCTCATGAAACGGTGTTGGAATATACACTTTCATGTTAGGCTGCTTGATGACGGCCATACTTTACGTTGCACCTAATCTAGAGGAATATATATGTGCAAAAATCTGAAAAGACTATTCGCAAAAGTAACTCTACGTTTTCTGCTTTATTCACTCGTTTACTTGCATGGACAGGCTTCCTATACATTTAAAACTTCATTTTACTCAACTAGGTAAATTTTTCACCTTTTAGATATGTGAACCTTTTCTCAAAAATAGTATTTCTATACAATTTAATATTAATTTGAAAACCACAATAAGCCTTATTTTTCATAACAATAGATTGTTTATTGATCTAAAACTTTGGTGGACGCAGCGTGCGCTGCTTTCGCGTAACGGGCCGTAACTCATGAAATCCAACAGATTTCATGAGTTAGACAGCTACTGTACATTTCAGAAAAAGGGTTACAGTGATGGCAGTCTATTAAAGGCATCGGCTCAAATCACGTAGAATGTCGACCAATCTTCATTCAGGGTGAGCCTGGGCTCCCTGTGAAAAGAAAATTAGAAGCATGAGTATTGTGATTCCCGAGTAAATTCATATGAGTGCTGTGTTCAAGAGCATGCAGTTTATATTAGCGTCAGAATTTCACAACTGCGATTACCGCCGGTTATGCTAATTTACGCTTCTTCTCAGCACCCGTGACTCAACGCAGGTTTGCAGTCCTCGTGCTTAAAGACATGTTTATAAATTATTTGACGGATTAATATCTAACATTTTTAGATAAATGTATGATTCCGCTGGACGCCTAAACAAACTTTGTGAGGGAATCATTGCAAAAAAAAACAAAAATAGACCATTTTTACTAACTCGCATGGAGCTCGCCCATCAACTGCCCGGCCTGGAGATCACTTTATTATGCACACTTATGGACATTCTGCCCACTGTACTAAAACTAACACACTTGAACTATCAAAAAAGGCGAAAGGTCACGAGTTTGAAGGATGGCAGCAGACAGACAAACTCAGTCCACAGGAGCTCCTGTTGGCGTGGTAGCTGTCCAAATCTTGCATACAATAGGCGGCGTAAAGACAAGAAATTTCTCCCATTTCTCGGAATACGCTCCTTCTGCATTAGGCATGACTTAAATTTAATGAAGAGGTACCTTCAGTTAAATTGGAATGCATAAGAAGCCTGGAAAGTAATAGCCCTTTCTTTGAATATAATAATTGTCTGTAGAAAAGAAAAAAATGCTAGGGCCTAAATATTCGTGTGGGAAAATTGCTGTGTTAAAACACCATCTCATAATGACCTCATTAAATTCTGACTGAAATTCCGAACGGTCAGCCCTAATATTGGCGGCAAAGACTACGAAGACTGGAATGGGCATTTCTGGCTTATTAGCCGTCGTCAGCCAGTCATACCAACCCCAGGTTGCGCATCACCCGAGGATCAAACGAACAAGGATCGAGGATCAACAAATGCAAGTCAATATGACGATCTAAAGAAGCAAGACAACTGGCCCGTGGCTCAGTGATTAGAGCGTCGGACTTCTGATCAACGGGTCGCAGGGTTCGGAATGACTGGCTGACGACGGCTAATAAGCCAGAACTGGCCATTCCAGTCTCCCTTGTCTTCGCCGGCAGTATTCATCTGCCTATTCTGCTGCTGGTCGCTGTAGGGCAGCTGGTGGGGTTCTAGAGTGTGCCTGAAGACAGAACAGAACGAGTGAGTTCCGTTAGCGATCGGTGAGCATTCATCCACGAATGCGACTCTTAAACGTGTTTATGATTAATACGTTTTGCTCGAGTATGGTTGCAAGACTGAATATCGTGCGGCATAATCCGACGATATTTAGGAGACGCCAGAATGTAGAATTTTGAATGCAATTCTTCTTGGAAGTCGGTAAAAAATAACTACTTAAGCGAGGGGTATTTTCCATTGAGTTCGATCCCTTTGTATTTTACAGAAGGTAGGCACAAAAACGTTCTTAGTCCAGCGATTACCTCTGCTGGTTGTCAGTATGCATTCTACTACGCATTTATAAGTCAATCAAGTCCTCTCAATAATGTTTCCGGTTATGAAATATTTTAAGACCAATAACTGTCCATTCAACTAGCGTCGAATCTGTCATTTTATTAATTTTATTCATGAAGCATAGAATATAGGCTCAATTCATTACAAAAACTTAAAAACCATATATGATCTCTTCTTGATGGCTCAAAGACGTACACTGCTTATAGACTGAAACACCTTAAGGTAAATGCAGCATGATATAGAGGCTCAAATTGTCTCTCCAAATGGAAATTTTTTCAACCTGCAGGAGTCTTTTATTAGAGTATAAATATTTAAGAATGTTTACTTTTCTACCAACTGAATACAAGAAAAAATATTTATGGGCATATTTCTATAAACTGTATTGGGATTGATTATGCATTGAATGTCAATCGACAGAATGCATGCTACTTAAGTAGTCGTTTTTACAGAATGACGTTTTTTCAGGCGGCGAAAAAGAAGGGCATCCACATATTTTGTACTTTGGCTTGCCTGAAATGGGGCAATGTCGCGCGATAATCAGTACTTCAGTCATACTCAAATATGTTTCTTTCTAGAAATCGACTTTCAGAATTTCTGAGAACATTTAATGAGCTCCGTCATTGTCGGGTTATAAAGTGTGTTCATGCAACGTGGTAAATAAAAAAGCATCAGCAAAACCGCATAAAAAATCCTTTAGCTAATCCGTAGAATTACTCTTCATTGCTAAGTAACGTTATATGCGGTACGACAGGTAGCCAACTGTCTGAGGATCGATTATGTGCTATAAAATGATATCACTTTAATTATATGCGGTTACACTTTATTGTATAGCCTTTAAATTCAGTTGACCACGGCGTCGAGGACTTGATTGTGTGGATAAGAACCTCATAGTAATAAACGTTTTCAAGTAATCCGGTCAGTGACCTAGTCCTTAAAATATAATTAGCCACTGCTTCCAGATACATACCATTTTCTGCATATCAATACACTATTTTGCTCAAAATTAACGTGCGCATTTTGGTGACCTTGGAATCCGATAAGCTTTCCGATCTTCTTGGAATGTCATTAAATCCATTTCATTTTTTATTTAGCGATTTGCTTAAAAGTTGGTTTTCATGGATTATTATTATAAAAAAAACTTCCAGCTAATAGTATAGAAAACGCTGGCTTACACCATAAGACCACGGGTATGATTTTTACGTGGAGGATGAATATAAGCTTAACCAAAATGGAACCTAATCACTGATTAAAATTGATATCCACCAGAAAGACCTGCGATTAATATGCTCTGTATCAAATACTAACCTTCTGAAACAAGTTACAATTTGAAGAAAGTATTTTACTATTATAGCTCGCTGATGAATGTCCACGGCCAGCATTTTTTCCAAAGCGAGGACAGGAAACACACTAGAACATTTTGTTTGCTTATGCACTTTCTTAAAAATAATAGCAATGCTTCTATTGGAAATGACACAATTTCCTTCCTTCTTTAGTTAGAAACCAAGATCTGTATTTTGTCTTCCTTCTGGGCTCTGCTCCACGCTCATAAAGGTTCTACATTTTGCCATGTGCATACTAATTATTTCTCGGATGACTAAAGTTTTGCCGACGTCCCAGCAACAACTGAGCCACGCAAAAGTATGTTCCATTCTGCTCGAATGCTAAACTGACCGCTTTATTCGGGGTATTTATGGCATGTTTATATATGTCTGGAAAGTACCAGTGTTTTAAAACAAACAATTGGTTAGTTTATCCTAGATGACGACAAGTGCACGAATCATATGAAATGCATTTGCATAAACAAAATTTGTTCTCACGATCACATCGACTGATGCTACCTTTCAGAAAACGTCCATATTAAGGCTTATTAAAGTCTTCGATTCATCTCTTCCTAGTCACACTAACAAGCGCTACCGCATCTTACTGACCAAGTGCCAGCACGCTTGAGCGAGGCAACTTTATGTAAATGAAAAAACTGATGGTGAAAACACATTGAAGTGATTTGATGTGGCAGTAACCCTTACTCGTTGAAAGTCTGAACATTATGAACGATAACATCCACTCTGTTCTCCATGGGGGGAAAGGCAAATCTGACCTGCCGTAGACTTTGCAGCATCTAACACATTCCCTCATCTCTCACACACCAGGCGCCACTAGCAAAACAAGGTCAAGACGATTGGAATTAGCTGAGGGCGTAGTGGCTGAAAAGGCTTAATATCCCGCATCTACGCGTGCTACACACGACCTGGTCCAAAAAGTTGATACGATGATTTCCTGGGGTACCACTGATCTCACCTGTATGAGAGTGCCGCAAAAGGCTATACTAAGAAGAAGCCATGGGGCCTGGCTTTCAGTCATCCAGCAAGACCAGGAGGACCGAGATATTCCTGTAGCCAAGAACTCTACATGTCACATCTTGACAGACTCAAACGTGGCAGACTTACTATGGTGCGAAATGCACAGATTTGTCCTAGGATGGAGTTCTAAGTACCAGTTTCACTCTGCTATCTCACATGCACCGATTAACTGTCTAAGCCTGCCACCCAGGATCGGACATAGTAGCCAGCAGAAATGAACAGCACATCTACGCGTGCCACACACGACCTGGTCAATACTTCATACATCTACATACATAGAATGTACATGCTACGAAATGTGATATTGAACCGCGAATGGCGAGATGGATGACATGTTTGGAGTTGAAGCGAGGTATGATTGTTACAGCCCGTTGCGCATGCTGTGAATGGAGTTTATAAGTGAACTAGGAATGTGTGACCAAAGATGCAGCGATAGGTAATTATGGTTTCGAATGCTGTTTTATTGAAAATTTGTATGAAGTCATATGTGTTCAATGGGACCAGTTTGGCGTCCTAAAGCCCTGCAATATTAAAAAATGGTCGAGGCTTATGGGATTGGTGAACGTCGAGACTACGGATACTAGTTTATCGGTCTCTAAGTGATAAATTTGCAAATCCTCAACCAGGGTGATGCGTGATTTTGTAGGTAGCGGCAGTGGCGGAAATTTTTCCCAGCCAGTTTCAGTGTCCTCCAGGGTGCTGCTACTGGTAGAGGTGTCGATGTTGTGCTGAGTGAATAGAAACCAATTGATCCTGATAACAGTATACTGAGTTCGCATACATCCAAAGACTCCGTTCCGGTCTCGGGATGTGACATTGTGAACACGACAGGGCTTACCTTGCAGGTCTCTCTCTTTTTTTACCTTGGCAAAGACCATTGGGTTAGCTTCAAAAATGACTGCTCCCATCTTTACAACAGTGAGCTATACCCGTTGATCTGAAACAAGGTCCCTCCATGTATCGCAGCTGACGTAGAGGGGTTTGGGTGGCCTTTCAAAGTTTTCCTTGTGGTGACGCTTTTGTCTTCCTTTTCTGTATATGGATAACCAAAGAATGGTTCCTTGAACGGATGCTCATCGTGTATCCCCACGGCGTGGTCAATTCATCTTAGGTTTAACTGCCCTAGCATGGTGTTGATACTAAGGCCGCTGGTTGTTTTCAGAATCTCAGTGCCGGAGAACCTTCCCTGCCACTTCAAGTTCAGGGTTCTTTGGAGGCAGTTGAGTTGAAAATGATCGCGTTTTCCTGTTTCGGTTTCGCACACAGCCCACCTCTCCGCCTCTAAAAGAGCGTTGTCATGGCAAAACCCACGTGCATCTCAGAAGGAGAAGATACCATCAAACCGAGTGAAATTTTAGGAAGACTCTGATTGCAGTTCAGATGTGGTTGGGTGGCCCCGGTCGCTCAGTGCCTCTGTTGATTATGCGTTGGCGGTGAATACAAAGTTGGAACGTACTCTGCATCTTCTCCGTTGTTTAAGCGTTAAGCGCGCAATCCTCAAGAACTATAGGTCATGGTTACAGGCCTTGGTGAACTCCACGTGCTAGCAAAATGGCTAGCGGACAAACTTATTCCCATACAATATCTGCTAACACCGCATAGCTACTGAGACACCTCTGAATTCGTTGATGGCGTGAAAAACCTCCATCTGAACGGAAAAGTGATGGTTTCGCTGGATGTTTCTCCTCTTTTCACGAACGATCCAGGCGCGAAAACAGTCACCTACGTAGGAGAATGCATTGCTTCCAATCACCATGATATAGGAATGCCGGTGTATGTCCTCAATTAATTATTTATAAAGATTTACCTTGGAAGTGCTGTTCCTATTTTTCCACAACCCATATAGGCAGCTAAACGGAGTAAATACGCTCATCTCTGGGCCCACTTCTGGCGAATATATTCATAGGCAAGCTGGAAGCTTTATAGCTTCTTTTAGAGATCAACATTGTGGGCGCTACGAAGTTTAGATATTCGTGGTTGTCTATGGGCAAACTAACATTTCAGGTCTAATGTATACCATTCACTAGGCACACGCATCAATCAAAGTTACACCGCAATAAGATCAGTTCGGATCGCTTCCTTTTATGGGCGTACATGGGAAAAGAAGGTTGCCTTGCAATATTCCGTGTAGCATTTATCTTAAGAAGACGTCACCGGGCAGTATATCAACGTTGGGATTTAAACTTTATGCGCAAACTATTGCGCTGTTTGGCACAAGGAACGTAAAGGATAGCAATAAAGGAGAACTTGCGGTTGCAGGAAACAGTTTTTGATAGAACTGGTATCCCGATCAAGGTATTGCTAAGAACATGGCTGAAAGACCGCCAAAACCCCACCCCGGGCTAACGGCAGACAAGAACTGACTGTTCATCAGGGTCCCATTTCAAGGGAACGTACCAAGTGAAGTCTTAAGACGACGCCTATGTCAATATGTATCAAGCACCTTTCCAGCAACTGATACCCACGTAAGTTCTCGAATACTCTCATCCTATACGAAGAAGTCAACGACAAACTGCCAGCCTATGTGCATTTATTCCTTTACTTGCTCCTGTCGGACGGAATGTGTTGGTCGCACGAGTTGGCGTTCGTCCGAAAGAATAATAAACCACCTTCCAACATGGATAGGAAAGGGTCAAATAAAGAATGCAAGCAACTCTGTTCTTGCGCATAGACGGAGATCATCGTGTAGATGTCAGAGAGCTCTCTGATTGATTTGCAAGGCCTCCAAGCTTTTCAAAATCCCTTGAACAGAGTCTATCGACTACGCAAGAGGCAGCTGCAAGCAGGGTACACAAACAAGTTCGATGTGCATATAAGATCTTCATACAGGCACCGCAGTTACCATGGCCGAAAGCCATAATTTCAGCCATCCTCAGATAATTATCTTTCCCGGTGGCCACTATCTCCCCTGACGTTGTCTGCAATTTGATGTGCCCTCCTATCCCCCAACCCTAGCAAAAACAAGATTTTTTTCTACTTGCCATTATATTTTACATATTTCAATAGCAAAGGCTTGGGGTTAGCGAAGGCAAATGTTTGCTCACCAAAATGTCTTAGGAATTTTTCAATGGGAATTTTCAAAATAAAAACTTCGAAAATGTCTTCAGGCATCCCGATTTAGTCGATATCGACCGCCGGCTGCGCCTCAGTGCAGGCTTCTGTCAACATTAAGGAGAACACGAGATTAAATAGGGTAGGAGAGAGTACACAGGCCTGCTTGACGCCATTATTCATCTCAGAGGCTTCAAATGTTTCCTCTTGTCCATGATGAATATCATCATTCCATCAAGAAGGTGTCTTACAAATTTGAATGAATAGAACAAAACATCGGAACTGTGGCAGGATTTGTCAGAATGCTTCACAAGTCGCTGTGTCGAAAGTCTCCGTCAGACTGACGAAGGTGCTGCATGGATTGATCCTCCTTACCTGGCACATTTTGCTGCAAGTGAAGAACCACCAAGATCCAGTCAGTGGTTCCATGGTCTTTTCAGCATCCACTCTGCGCTTTTGGAGGTTGTCTGCTCCAGGGGCGGGTTCAGGCGACTGAATAAAACTCAGGCAACTATTCTCCTGCTAGATTTAGACAAGAAATGTCTCTGAGATTATCACATAGTTGGCGATTCCTCTTGCGTTTATAGATGTACGTGATGCTGGCAGCCCTGCAGTCTTGGGTATGTGTCCGCGGAGCCAACACCCCCTAGAATAGCCAGGTTGGCTTTGCCGGAAGTTGTGAGACGCCGTATTTGCAGAGTCTGGCTGGAAGAGCGTTTACTCCGCATGATTTTCTACGAGACAGATGTTGCACTGCTCTGGTTGTGTGACGGGGGGAGAGCACACGATAAAAGCTGCCGTTGGTGTCTACTTGACTAATTCAACTTACTGCTTCTTCGAAACTTTTCCATGGATGATTACGGACGCCCTGAAAGTACACGGTTCAGCCTGCCTCCCCAGGCTCGGTGACTTCGGCATCAGGAATGTTGCCGCATCCAGCGGTTGCGCAATCACTTGACAGGATGACCATTGACTATTTTTGCTGGCTGCGAATAAATTCTTATCTCATCAGGCTCTTCATATTCCTGAGGCTCTTTTCTTTGCAAGTTACTCAGTCACTCTGCATCTCCTTCTGTGTCTGCTGCACTGGGTGCTGATATTGAACGTATGCGGCTTTAAGGGTGTTGTTGCTGTTGGCGGTGTTAGGTCGCTGGTAGCTTGCGGTTCCCGAAGAGGCCCGTCTGAACTTCTCAGTCGTTACCCTCAAAGCAATCCTACTGCTGATGGCCACCGTGAGCGAGGTCTTCTGTTGCGCTGGCTAGGATGGCATTTCGCACCTCACTCCCCTCTACCTCGGAGGTGATATACGTATCGGGGGTTTTCCTTTTTTCCGATTGGACTACATTTAAATTTCCAAATGCTCCCTATGCCCATTCCTATCAAGTCATATTTATTTATTTATTTATCTTATGTTGACTCACCGACGCAGATGCAGTGAGAGCTTCCTCTTGGAGCGGACAAGGCGCTGTTACGTCCAGACTGTAGTTGCGCACATAGCCTTTTCACGAACACGTCACATTGGTCACACCTCTGAAGATATAGTCAAGCAGATACCGGAGACACCGCCCTTACACGCATCGGGATGTGGAAGGTGTTCGTTATACTATTGTGCTCCATGCATGTTTGTAGGAACATGTGACTGTTCTGCAGCTGCCGATTCCGTAGCGAATCAGTTCCCCCTTCCAGGCAGCGTGGTCTGTGCAGACTTGGGCATCGAGAGCACTAAGGACGACCAATTTTTACTCCTTCAGTACAGTTGCTGGTAGGACGTGCAGGTACGCGCAGAACTTGTTCTTCCCGTCAACGGACTTGGTCACTGGGGGGCGAAGGCGCCCAACCTGATCATCAAACGATCATTGTCACCATGTGTCAGGCAAGGAACACGTTTCATGACACCATCTCTGATGACGATGACTTCTCCGTCATCTTGCCTTTCGGCCTGCGGATGTCCGCTCCAGGGGGTGCCGCCGGTCCTTACCTCCTCATTTTGCCCCTTCTCAGAGAAAAGCGTCTCAGTGAGGGCTACAGTGCATACTTTATAACGGGCCAGTTCGTGGGTGAACAGAGCCGTCTTCCTTTACGAATGGATTTCTATAAAACAACCTGTGAGGCCCATGAATGGCAACGGGTCGTTCTGCATATTGTTACCGCCGTATTTCCAGGTCCACCGGTTACGATCAGCCTGGTTCCGGCGTGTTCTACAAGAAATGTTGAAGCCGGTCGATTGTAAAGTCATCCAGGCAAAGGGGAAGGAATTTGGAGGGCACTTTATGGACTACAACGTGTGAAGGCACGCGCATACCGAACACCCTCCACTTGTGTTAGGCTACCCATCAAGGATGGATACCTGGATACGGCCGCCACTGTGAACAGAGTTTCATGGAGGTTCAAGTGATGGCTGGGTACTGGAACAAGACGGAGCAGAAGTATGCAACAGCTTCATCAATGTGTCAATGAATTGATCTTAAGTGCTCTCTAATTTCGTAATTGTGCCTGTATTACCAGGTCCAATTTGTTCCACCTCATCTTCGTGAAATTGGAATCCGAGCCACCCCTTTCTTGCTGTGTGAGATCCTGGTCCATGGTGCTTAGGCCAAGCATGTATGACACGTCTAGACGGCTGGTTGGAGTGATCAACCACTACCTCCGGTCGTCCGGAACCTATTGGGTGATGGAGGAGAGCATGTGGTAAAATCAGCGCTAGGCTTATCGCACTATAAACTAATCAACGCGAAAGTCCACGTCTTCGTTGGAGATCGTCAGTAACGACAGTCGCACTGGCATGGTCGGCGATTTAAGACTCTGCAGCGTTCATCAAACTCATCAATGGATTTGGAGGAACCGTACAAGTCATATATGGGTCCCTGCGCAGACACCACGCACAACTTCCGAGTCAGAAGTACAGAGAAGGCTCTTCGGGAAAGACATGAGATTCCATCGACAGCAGAGGCTGTAAATGGACAATTTAAGAATAAACCATTGCTGGTTGGTCTTCAGCCAGTAGAATATCCAAGCTTACCCACCGGTTGAAAATTTTTAAAGTCAAAATTTCAGCTCACGTTGATATTGTAAAAGCACGTTCGAGAGTTTACAGTGGAGACACTAAGCGTTTGGTTTGCGCTGAATCAAAGTGCCCAGCATCATCCTAGAGGCCAGTCTGCGTTATACGTAGATAACACAGTAAGAATGTAACCGGCAAGACGCAGGCAGCTGTTTCACGATTTTTACCGACCATCAATACATTATGTGCCTTGTGTTGTGAGGGTTGTATAGAAGTCAAGTAAGCGTGTCACCCTCACTGTTGCGGTCAGGATCTCGATCAATCATATTCTTTCCGCCCGCCAGCTTGCTACTGGCGACAACGAACGCTGTGCCGTAGGAAACATGCCACGTATAATAATGCACTAAAGGTGCAACAGGCAAACGCAGACCGCTGTTTCATGGACGTTTGTGATCATCAGTGCGTCCTATATCTGAGAAAGGCCATCTAGGTATAAGATTGGCTACAGTTATTGAAGTGATATGACAACGTAAATCTACGATAGAGTTATGGCTGGAAAGACCCGAGCGTTGAAGTCGAAGCCAGTTAGTTAGTGGACACAATGCTGCGTTAGTCAGGTGTGCCCTCGAAAGGGGCCACGTGGTAGATAAACGCGAATGCTACATCAGGGTATTACAGGCGTTATTCGGGTTGACCTCCCATAACAAATTTAGAAGATGGAAAGGATGCGTGGTGGCACGTGCAGGCGCAGACTCACGTCGCGCCATCCATCTGCCCCAGATCCCGTCTCCGGTATTTTATTGACACTGGGCACAGGTGGGTGAGGGAAGAGAGAGTGTGCTAGATACAGTGCAAGTCTGCTATTATTTAAAACGAATCCAGACTGTGAATATACGGTGGATTTTGTCGTATACAGCGGTCGAATATCATTAAAAATTCTTATTTTTTTTTTTTCATAAGGCAGGCCATCATTTCGCCTGGTACGCAACATTAGAATTTACTCTTTGTATATGAATGTTATTTTTAGCAGTGCTTTTCACTACCTGTGATCTGCAATTTTTCTCGTTTGGCAACAAATCATCATAGATTATGGTTTTCATACCGTAGATTCTGGTTTTTCCTGAATCCTTTTACGACGCATGCTTCTGGCAAACCTCTTTTTGTGTAGCAAAAGCATGACATTCACAGGAAGGAAAGGGACATTTCCGCTTTACATCCCAGTTCCGGAGGTAGAGCCCACCCAGGCTGTCGTGTAGTGACGAGCAGTAGGCATCAGAAATTTTGCCTACAAAGCTGGGGAACACTAAAATGATCACTTTTGACCTTTATGGCGCCGTCAATCAAGGATACTCCCAACCGAACTTCCACAGTACCAGAGGTTTAAATATGCTTCCTGTAGGTCGTTGCATATTTTGAGCAAGATGGGTCAGTTGGATAAAAGGTCGAGCATTGAATTTTCAAAGATCGTCTGAACTCGTCTTTCAAAGTCTGATGCACCCGTATCCACGGCTGGGGTATCGTTGACTGATGAGAACACATAAAACCGAAATCATCATTCAGCTTCCCCTATTTTTTGGCAGCACCGTAAAGGCTCTTGCTTCTAACGTTGAATCTTATTCAGTTTTCTGTCGGTGATAGGGATGTTCTTCAGAAGATGACAAAAGCATCTGACATGGGCATTTACAACATACACTAGAATATATGTTTCGTATATGACCGAAACTTGCAGGCATATATTTGTGAATGTGTTGGTATAAAGCTCACTCCCGCAGCAGAACACTGACCTACTTGGACGCTGGCCTGATGCTGGGGGTGGCGGAGAGAGTGAGGCCGATGGTTCAATACATTTTCCTCCCTATCGACAATCTGACGCACTTGAACCTATCACGGTACGCTGAAAGCCGTGGCTGGGAAGGCTGCCAGCTGACGGGATAATTTGGTCCCCCGGACTGATATTCAGAAGGTAATGGCTCCTTTCTAATATATCCTTTATGACATTCCCACTCAACTGGGATCTCCCACCGCCTCTCGCTTTTGTTTTGGGTGTCCGTGCTTGCGATGGACGACAGTGCGTGGGCCTGCGGTCACTCCAAGGTCCGGTTTTCTTGACTCGATCTCGACACTGGGCCCAGGTGGGGGGGGAGTGGAAAATAAAGTGAAGCATCTGCAGTGAAAGTCACCATCGCTGTACTACCACGCTCTGGAGCACGCGGTGAACATCGTCGATTGACGGTCTAACTGTCATAAGCGAAATCAAACTAAACTTACAAAAAGCTAGAGCGAGCTGTTTGGCTTCAGTTGCACCTTTAAAAAACCTCATATTTTTATCTTCTTCTTATGTTTTTGTTTATATTAAATGGTTGGTTACTCTCTTTTCGTAGGAAATAGTAGTGTAGTGGACCCCATCCACATCAGTTTGCTTAAATGTCACTCGAATCTTTTTGAGTTGCACACGTTACTCCAGCCTGGGCAGTTAAAGGACAGCATTTCTGGTGATTCCTTTAAAAATCAGCCTTGTAGTGCAAAATAATGCAGTAGAATTCCTCCCAACATTTTAAACCTTTTTAAATTTCGTAAAGCAATTCAATGGATGTCTTTATAGCTTTTTTACATTAGCACCGAACTCCGCGTAAATCTGTGATCCGTTATTAATATATCGGTTGTCACAAGTATTACTTTGTGAAGCAAAATAGCCATATCCACTGCCTGGGATAGGAAGAAGCAGTATCTGCTTCAAGAACGGAGTCTTAATGGTGGAATTTTCGGAAGTCTGTCACAATACCCAGGAATATTTGTTTGACATTGCTTATGAGACTTCTGCTCACGAGGTCACGTGTTAGGTTTCGGTATGCCTGGCTGATGACGGCCAATGAGCCAGAAATGGCGATTCCAGTCTCCCTTGTCTTTGCCGGCAATATTCGTCTGCCTTTTTTACACCTAGCTGCTGCTGGCAGGGGTTGAGAGTGAT
Source organism: Schistocephalus solidus (assembly GCA_017591395.1). Classification (NCBI taxonomy): domain Eukaryota; kingdom Metazoa; phylum Platyhelminthes; class Cestoda; order Diphyllobothriidea; family Diphyllobothriidae; genus Schistocephalus; species Schistocephalus solidus. The sequence continues at coordinate 53,673 of WEDG01003316.1, read as the reverse complement.
TCCCAATACAGAAAGGGATGACTGAGTTCCTTTCGCGATTGGTGAGCGTTCGTCAGTAGTACTTAGCCAAAAACAGCTTGTCGTTACGTCATGTCTCATCAAAACCTCGGAGAACCGCATCTATGGGCTTTTCATCAGTGCATATGACGGGATCATAGATAAGTTTGGTAAAGTCCTTGGTTTGCTTTTGGAAGACGCAGAAAGCACTTTTAAGAGTAGTAACAAAAACAAGCTATATTGCACATTCTGTTCTTCGGACACAACCATGCTTTCAAATGATCGCCTGTCATTTTTTAATTTCTATCAAGAAAAAAAGAGACTAAAATTGCTATTGCATGTAAACATGCATCTCATTCAAAGTTGACTGAGAATTTAAAATGTCAAGCGTGTCAATGTCGTGTTCTGACGATCGAGTTTTGCGCTTCTCATATGTTTCCTGGAATGCAACGTTTCACTTGTATGGTTAAAAAAGAGTTCCGAATGTGACGTAGTCCCATTGGCCACCGAGGCGCAGGGATTTTACCAAAATGTGCCGATATGCAGTCGACGGGACAGATCACATAAGTGCCACTGAGCTACCAATAAAACTGGAATATAGTCTTCAGTTGCTTCATAGTTTCATGTCCCTCAGATGAGCATCTCTCAGATCACTTATATAAATCCCGATTTAAAGCTTCTTATTCACTTGTTCGACCCTAAACACTAACTTTTACTTTTCTCGCCTTCACATTAGACAAAACCAAATTTCTAAACGCTAACCTTAAACTTAAAGTTACCAATAATCTAAACCCTGACCAGATCTTCTCCTTGAATTTAGCAGCTGGGCCAGCTGTAACAGAGCGGTATGTATAACCTTAACCCATGCCTTTGCAAGCGCATTTTGCCGGTTTTATAAGTTAGATCCCGTTTTATTAAAAAAAATGTCGTACCAAATTCATATTTAATTGGTATTTAATACGGTTTTACGTTCTCTTCAGATCCATTAAGTGAGTTTTAGGGTTGGTTCACTTTGTAAAGAATTCCTTAGTTAGTGGATGATTTCGGAACTAGCATTTGTTTTAACTTTTTTTTTTCATAGTGGACTATCTGCGCCGTACTCGAGTGCATGTTTGTGTTTCCAGTCCCAGCTGGTAGTCAGGGTTATGATTGACTGAATGAAGGCAGAATAAGCCCGAAACAGACTGTATCAATCTACCCATATTCTCTGTCGTGTCTCCTCTCTGCAATTATAACTTGGCCGAATTCGGCCTGGTAATTGGTTGCCTGTTCGTGACCTTTGCCACCCATACGGAGCTTGTTTGCTTCGGGTAGCCACTAGATCGGTGTACGCCTATTCCTGTTTGAATAAATACCCGTTCTGCAGCGACAGAGAATGAGAGGTGGTGAGGCACTGATGAACTTCGGTTCGATGAAGTGCTTATGACCCATCCGCTAGACCCAGTGTGTAGACTGTCTGCACCGTACTTGAGTGCATGTTTGTGTTTCCAGTTCCAGCTGGTAGTCGGGGTTATGATTGGCTGAATGAAGGCAGAATAAGCCCAAAACGGACTGTATCAATCTACCCATATTCTCTGTCGTGTCTCCTCTCTGCAATTATAACTTGGCCGAATTCGGCCTGGTAATTGGTTGCCTGTTCGTGACCTTTGCCACCCATACGGAGCTTTTTTGATTCGGGAAACCAATAGATCGGTGTGCGCCTATTCCTGTTTGAATAAATACCCGATCTGCAGCGAAAGAGAATGAGAGGTGGTGAGGCACTGATGAACTTTGGTTCGACGAAGTGCTTATGACCCATTTGCTAGACCCAATGTGTGGACTATCTGCGCCGTACTCGAGTGCATGTTTGTGTTTCCAGTCCTACCTGGTAGTCAGGGTTATGATTGGCTGAATGAAGGCAGAATAAGCCCGAAACAGACTTTTTTAATCTACCCATATTCTCTGTCGTGTCTCCTCTCTGCAATTATAACTTGGCCGACTTCGGCCTGGTAATTGGTTGCCTGTTCATGACCTTTGCCACCCATACGGAGCTTGTTTGCTTCGGGTAGCCACTAGATCGGTGTACGCCTATTCCTGTTTGAATAAATACCCGTTCTGCAGCGACAGAGAATGAGAGGTGGTGAGGCACTGATGAACTTCGGTTCGATGAAGTGCTTATGACCCATCCGCTAGACCCAGTGTGTAGACTGTCTGCACCGTACTTGAGTGCATGTTTGTGTTTCCAGTTCCGGCTGGTAGTCGGGGTTATGATTGGCTGAATGAAGGCAGAATAAGCCCAAAACAGACTGTATCAATCTACCCATATTCTCTGTCGTGTCTTTTTTCTGCATATATATATATATATATATATATATATATATATATATATATATATATATATATATATATGATAGTGTAGTGGCTCACCGATCTGCTTTAGGAACATTTATGTTCCGTTGTGCCCTGGAACTCAGACTAGAGCCCTCACAGGCGGTCGCATAGCGACGTGTAGCATATGTTGATAATGTGGAACCGACAAAGACAAGGAGACCGGAATGGCCATTTCTGGCTTATTAGCCGTCATCAGCCAGTCATACCCAATCCCAAGTGTGGCACACCTGGGATTCGAACCCGACCTTTGGTATTTGAGTCGAACGCTCTACCATTTGAACCACGGGCTCGTTGTTTTGTCGGTTGTGATCGGAATATGATGATAGTGTGGGGGCTCACCGATCTGCTTAAGGAACATGCATGTTCCGTTGTGCCCTGGAGCTCAGACTAGAGCCCTCGCAGGCGGTCGCATAGCGACGTGTAGCATATGATGGAATGGAACCGACAAAGACAAAGGGGAGACCGGAATGGCCATTTTCTGGCTTATTAGCCGTCATCAGCCAGTCATACCCAATCCCAAGTGTGGCACACCTGGGATTCGAACCCTCGACCTTTGGTATTTGAGTCGAACGCTCTACCATTTTGAGCCACGGGCTCGTTGTTTTGTCGGTTGTGATCGGGAATATGATGATAGTGTGGGGCTCACCGATCTGCTTAGAACATGCATGTTCCGTTGTGCCCTGGAGCTCAGACTAAGAGCCCTCGCAGGCGGTCGCATAGCGACGTGTAGCATATGATGGAATGGAACCGACAAAGACAAGGGGAGACCGGAATGGCCATTTCTGGCTTATTAGCCGTCATCAGCCAGTCATACCCAATCCCAAGTGTGGCACACCACACTATCATCATATTCCCGATCACAACCGACAAAACAACGAGCCCGTGGTTCAAATGGTAGAGCGTTCGACTCCAAATACCAAAGGTCGCGGGGTTCGAGATCCCAGGTGTGCCACACTTGGGATTGGGTATGACTGGCTGATGACGGCTAATAAGCCAGAAATGGCCATTCCGGTCTCCCCTTTGTCTTTGTCGGTTCCATTCCATCATATGCTACACCGTCGCTATGCGACCGCCTGCGAGGGCTCTAGTCTGAGCTCCAGGGCACAACGGAACATGCATGTTCCTTAAGCAGATCGGTGAGCCCCACACTATCATCATATTCCCGATCACAACCGACAAAAAAACGAGCCCGTGGTTCAAATGGTAGAGCGTTCGACTCAAATACCAAAGGTCGCGGGTTCGAATCCCAGGTGTGCCACACTTGGATTGGGTATGACTGGCTGATGACGGCTAATAAGCCAGAAATGGCCATTCCGGTCTCCCTTGTCTTTGTCGGTTCCATTCCATCATATGCTACACGTCGCTATGCGACCGCCTCTCGAGGTCTCTTGTCTGAGCTCCAGGGCACAACGGAACATGCATGTTCCTTAAGCAGATCGGTGAGCCCACACTATCATCATATTCCCGATCACACCGACAAAACAACGAGCCCGTGGTTCAAAATGGTAGAGCGTTCGACTCAAAATACTCAAAGGTCGCGGGTTCGAATCCCAGGTGTGCCACACTTGGGATTGGGTATGACTGGCTGATGACGGCTAATAAGCCAGAAATGGCCATTCCGGTCTCCCTTGTCTTTGTCGGTTCCATTCCATATATATATATATATATATATATATATATATATATATATGATAGTGTGTGGCTCACCGATCTGCTTTAGGAACATTTATGTTCCGTTGTGCCCTGGAACTCAGACTAGAGCCCTCACAGGCGGTCGCATAGCGACATGTAGCATATGTTGATAATGTGGAACCGACAAAGACAAGGGAGACCGGAATGGCCATTTCTGGCTTATTAGCCGTCATCAGCCAGTCATACCCAATCCCAAGTGTGTCACACCTGGGATTCGAACCCATGACTGTCTGGGTCAGCATTGACCTTAATTGGCGCCCTGGCTCGATAGTCATGTTTGTGTCCTGAGGGAATGTCTCCTCGTCTGTCGGGGTAGTAAGTGATGCGGTGGTAATCATGACTGCGCCTTCGTCAGCCCCGAATTGTGGCGTGGTTAGGTGCATATCCGTCCTAGGTTCTCCCGTGGTGGAATTCACGTTTGGCCTAATTCCGTGTTTGCTCTTACGTTCGATGGGCTGCGCCAGGAGGGCCCCATAGGCTTCCGGAAGGGCGACACAACGGTTGATCGACGTAGGCTCCGTGTGCCAGGCTACGATTGTTTCCCTGGTTACGCCGTCATTTTCTCGACCCAGGATTTCGGCGTTTGGGAAGGCGAACGTGTGCCCAGAGTTTGCACAGTGTTCCGCCACCAGGGACAATGGGTCCATTCTCCTCACTGCCCGCACGTGTTCGGTAACATGGGTCTGCAACCGCTTCCCTGTCTCTCCGACGTAGTTAACTTCACAGGAGTCACATAGGATCCGGTAGATGATGTTTGACGTCTCACCTCGTGGAAGGGGGGCTTTCGGTCTCATAACTAGATTCCGAATGATTGAATCCGGTCGATGGGTGGTTTCGATCCCCAGCGGTCTGAGGAGGCGGGAAACTGCCTCAGAGACGCCGTCAATGTATGGCAGTGCACGCCAGACTTTTGACTGTTCTGTTACCAGATTTTGTCTTGTTTCCGCCAGCCTGCTGCGCTCGATGAAGTTACGAGGGTATCCGTTGACCATGAAAAGGCGCTGGAGGTAGCGGAGTTCTGCCCTTTTGTCGTCCGACTCGCTGCAATGTGTTTCTGCCCTTCTGTAGAGAGTTCGCACACGGCTGCGTTTGTGGCAAAACGGGTGATTACTGTGGTAACTTAGAATTTGGCGTGTGTTGGTCGCCTTACTATAAACCGTAGTTTGTGTGTGCCCGTTGGATTTTCGATGGACAGGAACATCCAGGAATGGCAGTTGGTTGTTAATTTCGGCCTCCATTGTGAATTGGATGTCCGGGAAGATGGAATTCAGGACGCTATGGAATTCTTCGATCATTTCTCGTTTGATGATGTTGAAGGTATCGTCGACGTATCGAGTCCAAAACTTTGGCCTGTGGTTTGCGAAAACCAGTGTCTCAAGCTTTTGGAGAACTGCCTCAGCGATGAAGCCCGAGAGCGGCGATCCCATTGGCGTCCCTCTGATCTTCTCGTACATGGTCCCCTTGAAGGTGAAGTACGTCTTCAGACAGAATTTTAAGAGTTCGACAAGATGTCCCCGCTTCACCAACTCGCCTGCATCATCGTACTGCTTCTCAAGCAATTCGCTTACCGTTTTGACTGCTAAGTCCTGCGGGATTGAAATGAAGAGAGAGGTGACATCAAATGACACCATGACCTCGTCTGCGGCGAGTCGCATCCCCCTGAGCCTTTCCAGGAACTAAGTAGCTGAAGTGACCATTGTGGCTGCGCCCGAGGTGAGAGACTTCAGGTGTCGGAACAACCATTTAGCCAGTTTGAATGTTGGTGCACCACGCAATGACACAATTGGACGGAGGGGAATATCAGCCTTTTGTACTTTTTGTTATCCGTAGAAACTTGCTGCGGCCGCATCCGATGGTTTTATAGCCAGTCTTACCGACTTACTTATTACTTTGTTTTTTTTGCATATCGGCAAGCGTTTTGTCTAGCTACATCATCAGCTTCTTCATCGGTTCACCATCACATCGAAGATATGCCAGTGGGTCTTCCAGCAGGTTGTTGGCCTTCTGAATATAGTCGGTCTTATCCAAGACGACTGTAGAACGTCTTTGTCTGCTGGTAGTATCATAATACTCGTGTCTGCTCTCAGTTTCTTGACAGTATCCTGCTCCACTCTGGTAATAATTGTGCGTGGTTTATGCGCCATTATCAATGTGGTTACCTGTTGCCGAAAAATGTGCTTTGTTTCATCGGATTCCACAGTTGTTTGAGGATTGATTCGACTGTGGCAACGAAGATAACCGGATCGGTGTCTGTGGTATTGAAGCAAGCCTCATGACTCAGAACCTTCAGCTGTCCAGGCGTCAACTGTTTAGAGGACAGATTGTGGACTAGGACATCAGTCTCTTCCTCAGGTGAGTGGCTTATATTTCGAAGCTTATCCACCAGATGCGCATCTCGTTTTGCCCGTAATTCTCTGGCTTGTCTACTTATCACATGTCGCAAAAGTGTAGTTCCGTCTTCTCCAATGAGTTTAGTGGAATAACATGACCGACAAAGACAAGGGAGACTAGAACGGTAATTTCTGGCTTATTAGCCGTCATCAGCCAGCCATACACAACCCCAGGCGCTGCAGCGCCCGAGGCTCGAACTCACGACCTGTTGGGCAGAAGTCTAACGCTCTACCCACTGCGCCACGAGCACGTTGTCTTGCCGGTTTCAATCGGGAATAGTAGCTATGGTAAGTAGGCACTCACCGAACCAAGGTGTGCCACACTTGGGATTGGTATGACTGGCTGATGACGGCTAATAAGCCAGAAATGGCCATTCCGGTCTCCCTTGTCTTTGTCGGTTCCATTTCATCATATGCTACACGTCGCTATGTGACCGCTTGCGAGAGCTCTAGTCTGAGCTCCAGGGCACAACGGAACATACATGAGAGAGAGAGAGAGTTACGCTTTATTTTGAAATTAAAATTCCAAAACTTTCAGCAAAAAATGTCCTCCATTCACCGTGAATAAGGTTGGGAACACAAGCCACACAAAACTGGAAGATCACAAACAAATGGTCAAAGAATGCACATATTAACCTCATGAGGAATCATTCTTGAATGCGTCTCAAATATCGACCAAATTGGACTTCTTTCAAAACTGTGCCAGCGTCGTGCGCCGATGACCTCATTTTTGTTGTTCAAAAAAACAAATAAGGTTAAGAATGGGTATAAAATGGGTCAAATAGGCTAACCGACATAGATATAAGAAATTTCACATGCGAATGGAGAGCGGAAAAGATGGCGGCTCAATTTCAAAAGCCCGCCAAAGTTCCTTAAGCAGATCGGTGAGCCCCACACTATCATATATATATATATATACGCTTTATTTTGTAGTTATCCATACACCATGAATTAAAATAGTTACGCAAAAGAAATAACTCCTGAAATTGTAGCTGCCGACACCCAGCAAAATCCTTCCTCCAATTACCAATTGCATGAAAGCAATTTTTATGGAACAGTTAATTAAAATATCAGTATGATGTTTTAAGCGCTCACAGGAACAGCAATAGCATTGATGAGAGTCGTGAAGGTCGACGCAAAAAGCACGCTACTTTCTTAAGTGGCTATACCGAGCGCGAGTTTCACAGGCGGTTTTTAAAAGTTGCCATTCATGTTATACACGAATATAAATACTGCATTCCCGATTACAGATGGCCTTCCGCACAATTCCAGGAGGTACCTGGTCTTTTGTCCTAACTTTAATCCCAAGTGCAACCCGAACCACAAACGTCAAACCACAGGCACCAACCGGCGGGCTTTTGAAATCAAGCCGCCATTTTTTCTTCACAATTCATATGCGAAATTTCTTATATGAACATAGGCTGGCACATTTTGGCGCATTAGATACTGCTATGAACACTTTTATTTATTTAAACTACAATAATGAGATCATTTGCGCACTAAAATCGAGGGCAAATTTTGCGACTCGTTCACAGCCGACCGATCATGATGACGAGAGTTGCAGCTTTCGGTCAGTATATGTCACTTGTTTTCCTGCGGTGATGCCACTTTTACGTTCCAATTTTTATCCATGAGGCATGAGGTCATTTTACTGTAAATTCTGATAGTATACTTTAAAAATGAAGCCTATTGCTCTCTCTTTCTCACTTTCTCTTTCTCATAAACCTAATTCCCCCGGAAGTTTGAGCAAGATCAATTGTAATATTGGGAATACCAGTGATCGTGCCTTCTCGAACTTCTTGCCACTGCGTGTGCATACGCCCAGCATTGCGTTGCTTGCTAAACGTTTGAGAAACTCAATAGGAAATTGCATGGAAATTTAAAATCAATGCTCTGCGAGTTTTGGGATTGATTAAACTGCCAAACCCTTTCCCTTAAACAAGCTGACTGAAACACCGTTTGGTTCGGTTGTCAGGCTCTTTTGCCGACAAAGAGATCTGTCCCTGCGCAGCTCTTCATTTTGGAAATAGAAATTTCAGTAAACATGTGTAGAGGGTAGTGTTAAAAGCCGGTAATTTATTTTTTTTATTCGCAACATTATATGTTTGAGCGTGAGGTCTTGCTCTAACAGGGAACTTAAAGTGACCATTTTACAGATCACCAGGATGGAAAAAAGTGGACGTATCACCCACATTTTATAGCGGAAACCTAAAGTACAGTTCTAAACATAAAAGAGTAGGATATAAAAGAGAGTATAGGTCTATAATCGGAGCTGTAAGTTACGCATTCTGCAATAAGTTTGCTTACTGAAAACAGTCAGCTAGACGAGGGATGCAAATGAAATGGCAGATAACAGTAAAAATTATCGTTAACAGTCGAGACTGCTGGTAATATCTAGCTTGTTTGATAGCTAACATGTACATCGATATGAATACCGTTGCCTTTCATCTTTCTAGATTTATTCGAAAACAAATATTTGCACAGAGTTGTCTTTGATGTGCACTGAAATTCAGCTTCGTCCTCGCTAATTTATAATTATGACGGGTTTTGCCCTGTACATGGGAAGAGAGGTTAACGAGAAATAATAAGATTTGCCTTATTTGCCGGAACAAAAAGATGCGTAGCAAGTTGCGTATTCCCAGTGTTGTGTGTATAATTTAATTTCGCAGTTATTCGACACCAGCAATTTTATTCCAGTTGTTACCACGAGTTTCGAGGGGATTGGATAACCAACTGGGGTCCCGTGGAATTAAGTGACAAGACCGTCGTAAGGCACATCTAAGCCGAAGGCTTCCGTAAAGTTGGATGGCAAGACCCCAAGTGTAGCAGTTGAATAGTTCTTATATCTGCCGGTGCAACAGAATGTTGCAGCGACCTTGAATGAAGAGAAATGCATTAGATGCGTGCAATCTGGTCTTGTGCAGTTTTTTTAATTTAATTTAATTTAATTTAATTTTTAAGAATGCAGTTTTTTTAATTTTTAAGAATGGGTAGGAATAACTTGTATGGTCGCCTAAGCAGGACGCGGGACTAGAAACGTCCCGCCCACTTAAAATAGTTGAACTTGTGATAAATTTCAGGAAGAGAAAACTTTCCTGCGTCCTAACTCTAACAAAAAAAACTAAATTATAACCTTCATTGTAAACCTAGCCCCACCCGAAACCTAATGCCTACAGTTTTCACGGACTCAAACTGTAACATATAGCATAATCTGATGCTTACCCCAACTCTTACCTTAACCCTAAACTCAACTCTAATCCTCGCCCTAATCCTGAACCAAATTTATCCGGAATTCGGTGAAAAGCCACAGGTATTGCGGGCAGTAGCTCTTCCCACATTCTGTTAAGGCGACCATGCATGTCATTCTTGCCTACAAACGCGATTCAAATTTTTCCATCAGACGAGAAAAGAGTGTTCCCCTGAATTTCTACCAGGAGCCAGCGAATTCGTGCAAACAGCATTCTCCTCGGATTGTTTAGTCGCCGTGTAAACTATGTCCCCCCAGTATCGTTGGGCTTTGCTGATCATGCTGGCCATTGGCTCGGTCGGCCACAGAAGCTTGTCCTCTGTTGTGCATCATCCGTGGTTAGACAGAAGCTCATATCCCAAGGGGGGAGGGGACGGAATGGATATTTTTGTTACCTTCTTCCCTCTGATTCGCAGAACGAAGTCACGAACGTCCGCGCAGGATGTCGTCCTCCATCACAAGGATTCCCAATGCTGGAGTGGTAGATAGAGCTCGGCCAAATACAAATTGACGGTTTTCATTCTCTTCTGTCAAGGTGTCTCCACAAATCCCCGTTCGAAGCCAAAACCTTATTTTTTCCGGTGAGATGTGTTTGATGTATGCTGAAAACAGGCTGTGTTGACTTTAGCGGCTATGCTGGGAGGGTAGGAGAAACAGGTCCTCCCTAGACTAAGCTCATCAGCCCTATTTGACAGAAGGAAATCACCGAATTTAAAGTTCGATGCTGAACAACATCACTCATGACCAATTGTTACAGAGGGGGCAAGAGTAATCTTTAAGTGGATGGCCGATACTTTTTACATATCATACCTTAACTTCAGCCTTGTACCTGTTCTCTTAGCACAATTGTGGTTCCTCATAAGAAAGGAGGCCAATCCAGACGTGTATTTTAGTCTTATTTACAATTTTGGCCCAATTTACAGGACAGGAGGAAAGGGAAACTTTGCAACATCCAGTCCTCAGCAGTCAAGCACATCCTACTGCACTCAAACCGACTTCGAGAAAATTGAATAGGATAAGGCATCACTGTTATATCCACCTGAGCTTCTCCCCCTACGTGACATAATTCGTTTACATGTGACAGAAATTTTGAGACGTTCTTGAAGGAGGAGATCTGCACAATAAAGTTTTCCATTTTGAGTGCAGTGGAATTGAATTGACGTAGACGCGACCACAGGGACAAGAACCATATTCGTCTGAGGTCTTGGATTAATGCTCGAATCCAGCATCATCCGAAAGGGGTAATTATTGGACAGTATTTATAGGAAGCAGTCACTATGCTACCACCTACCAATGACAATTAACGGCTCACCTTAATCAGAGACAGTTGCCTTTTGGTGCGGTAACCACCTCTTGGCCGGCATTTTCGCCGTTGATCTCTGAAATTTCATCTGCCATGCCAGATGCTGGCGTAAGGACTACTCGGCTATCTGGTTCACCGGCACTGGGGTTGGCAACAGTGTTCGCCTGCGCATTCTACGTGTGGCTAATAGCTTTAGCCAAACTATGTCTTGGTATCAAATATGAAGTGAGCTAATTGTTGCACTTGTTCTCAGGCCAGGGGCCCGCGATGTACTACTCAAGCAGTTCGCGGCTCACACATTTGTCACCTCTCGAGAAAACTTCGGCCTCGTCAAATGATCAGTGTCATGTCTCCACATTGCTGCCGCGTGTTCGGACATTTGCCTTTGCATCAGTTTTCCAGTTTCTCTGACATCGTTGCTTTGCTCGCAAATGCGCCAAATTCGATAAACGACTCTAACCTTTCGGGTCGTTTGAGTGAGTCTTTTGGTCTCCTTTCTTGATGAGAGGTAGTTGCTTCTGGTCTGCGTGCGATTTCAAATACAAGTGGCATGAAGATGCGACTGCTGGCTTCCGAGACCGTTCGGACTTACGTAGGTGTTGGCGAAGTTACGAGGGCAGGCATTTATTTCTGGAACTATGTCAGTTGGGGCATAATTATTCTTACTTTCTTCTTGGGACTCATATTTATGCTTGTATCGGCAAATAGTGGAATGTCTACTGACTTCCTATACCGCAGAACTTTGTCTTTTTATTGTGTACCCTGCCAGCCATCCCTGAAGAAACAGCACCACTTGTAGAATTCATATATTTGCGTCGATTTTCTATGTTTATGTAGTGAGATTATAAAAACGCGTCCACTCCATTTAATTTTGGGGAAATCATATCTGGCTGATAGGAGTGAATAGGTGTATGCCAGGAGGCATTTCAGAAGAAGAAGATGCGATCACCGGAACATGGCGTTTAGTGGCCTGACGTTTCGGATTCGCCCTCATCTGCTAGTCTCTGATGATGGGTTCGAGTGATAATCTGAAACTTCAGGACAATAAACGTCATGTTGGAGCGAGTGAATCGTCTTCTGAAATTACACCTTCTCTCTTTTTTATGCTTGATGTGACGAAGCATTTTCGCCTTCATAGTTTGTGATAGTGAAAGTTTTAGGACGCATGCGTGAGGATTGATGTAACCTAACTTTCGTCCGTTTCTTTTATACTGCCCAACTAGATTCTCATATTCTGTGAGCACAACGGAGGCACTGGAGAACAGATACAACCATGTGAACCCCACTTAAGAGAGCATACCTGCCCGTAAACACAAGCAGCAATGCCAGTAAGGCTCCAATTACGGAAATTTCAATGAGAGTTTTCCTGCAAATATAAATTCTGACAGGAGCCCTAATTCCTGGAAAAATTTAAAAGAAATTATTTTTCAGTTTTTAATCCACACAATATTATTGAGGCTAAACAGACAGGAAAATCAACAGAAAAGGATATCTCACTCGCCTAGTTTTTTATTCGTATCGGCATCTGAAGATGCGACTGAAAGGACACATATCAGCGTAGTGGGAAAAAACTTTACATCTTGTATTCAGCAAATCAGTTCGTGCAAGTTATCGAAGGAACATTAACCAAAAGAACCGGGGAGAGTTTGACACCTACATTGTCAATACATTAGGTATTTTAGAGAAAAGTACCGAGTTGTAAAGCATATCAAACCTGAGGACGGTCGTTTAAGAAGCCTTTTTCGTCCGCAGAACGCAACTGATACGAGTTTCGAGTAATTGTATTTACAATGATCAGTTACACAGGGTTTTAGTTAAGGACTCTAAAATCCCAGAGTGTATCTTCTTCAAAGCAATAACTTGCCTTTAGCTAACACCAAGGTGAGTAACTGGACATATAACAAGGACTGATTGTTCTATGTTAACAAAATTTCATGAGGTTTTCCTGCCTCAAATTATTTTTCTATACGCACAACACTTCAAGCATTTCCAACTCTTCCTTCCATTGCACGATTGATAAGGCTTATGAACGAAGGTAAACCGATTGAAGGTTAGAAATTATCCAGCCTCCTATCAGCTCTTGCTACGGACACTTGCATTGATGCCACTAAAACCACCGAGAAAATGAATTCAAAAAGGCACTTCTAGGGTCAAACACCACCCCTCCCCCGACTATGACGGGGGTGTTTAGTGCTGCGTCCGCCGCAACCCTACGTAGCTCATAACTAGCACCCCGCCCAATTGTGGTCGCCTTCATTTCCGCACACTTGGCTTCCAGACCTCGAAGACGCCAGCCTGTCGAGGAAATTAACCCCACTTCAGGCCGCTGGGTTTTATGTTGCTGACAAATGACCCCGGCCTGTGTCCCGAAGAACCAGCCTTCCACACTGGCATGGCTACATGAATTGGCACAAGGTGTGCCTGCAAGCGTAACGATGCCGCGATGCCACGTTCTGTGATGTAAGAGTGCAACCAGGATGATGGGGTCGGGGTTGTTCGCAGAGAAGCGCTGAGTGGTGTTCCCACGCTGGTCCTCGTGGAGGTAATTGGAGTCAGACAAATCAAACGCCTCTTTGAAAGCGTAAAAGTATATGAGGTGGATTAGTAGGTGTACTGATTTCCCACGCACAGGAAGACGGACGGTTGCAGGCACATCACCGTGGGACTCAGAGATAAGAGATTGGTCGTGAGGCCGTTGGGGGCTAATCAGTACCAGAGGTTTTCTCACGGTAAGCTCGCGACACCCCGGCGTCTTCTTGTCGGGGAAGCTGTCCCACCAGACCACACCTTTCTCCTTTGTAGAAAAATGGCTTTGTCTTAGTGGTTGGCGTGTGCGTGGAAGTTGGCTCATGTGGCCTCGACAACACTTGGCTCCCAAAACGGATGCTTCAGGGAGAATTAATCCTCAGGCCGCCTAAATATGACGGGAAGATAAGTGCTCAACCCAACTAATAAACGTGTCCCTGAGCATAACTCCTGTAAGATTACATATTCCCGTGTCTTAACCCTAACAATGGCGTTAACGTAAGCCTTAATCCTACCCTTAGCCCTAAACCTACCTTGACGCTTGCCTTCATCTTAACTCTAACCATAAACCAGACCCTATTTCCCTGGAATTCGGCGCAAAAAACCACCTGCATTGCGGGAAGCTCCCTGTTTTCATGTCCTTTTCAGTTGGCCATATAGGTAATCCTTACAGATGCTTCAATTAATTTAAAACCCGAGCATTGCCGACCTCTTTTCTGGCAGAAGAGAAGCAGAAACAAAAGGTTTAGGTCAGCAAGCGTGCTCCGTTACATCTCCACACAGGTTGGCGTAGACGTTCCACTGTGAACTTGGAGGTACAAGAATAATGACGTAGCGAGAAACCCGCACCTTTGTTCAAAAGTCTCTGACTTGGCTTACAAGACTGCCACATGACAGGAAAAAGGTGAGTCTTGAGAGCACGAAACAGGTTGCTAAGGCGACTCTTGGTGATGTGAGGTAAGAGTGAATAGGTTTCGTTTCGTGTCTGTCGTAGATTAACCGACAGTTCTACCGTCGTAGTCCAACGATATTCCGTGTGTGCTCCACTGTGTGCTCTCGCCAATCTCCTATCTTCCTGACTCTGTATTGAAACCAGGCCCAAGTGGAGACGTGGAACAGGGAGTGAGGTAGCTGCGGTGTAAGTCTACTCTCACTGTAATCCCGCACAAGCCACGGTGGACATCGACGGACTACGATGGTCTAAATAACGGGCGTTCTACAGCATCGTGGGGCAGACATGGTGACTTGCACGTGGATAAGTTTTACTTGATAGTAGTTTTGCGCTGCAGCTACCGCACACTCTCCTCTCCCCCCCCCCCACCTGAGCCCGGTGTCATGACAGACTCAAGAAGACCGGAGGTGGTAGAGGAGGCATGTGGCTGGAGCAACCGGGTACCCTAAGCCCTAGCCGCTCATAGGTGTGCCACCACACCCCATGATCGACATTTGTTATGGGAGCGCAACCCGCATAACGCCTGTGATAATAATAATAATAATAATAATAATAATAATAATAATAATAATAAGGGATGATGATGATGATGATGATGATGATGATGATGATGATGATGATGATGATGATGATGATGATGATGATGATGATGATGATGATGATGATGATGATGATGATGATGATGATGATGATGATGATGAAGATGAGGGTGTTGTCTATGTATCGGTATATGAAGTGTGCGCCCACTCCCACATCAGACAACTGACTGGCTCGGGTGGTTGTCTGATTGTGGGGGTGGGGGAGAGGGTGAGGTCAACAGCTCAGCGCATTTTCCTCACTATAAACAATCTGACGCGCTTGAAAATATCACGGTGCGCTAAAAGCCGTGCCTTCGAAGGTTGCCAATTGACGGGATAACTCGGACCGCGTGGTCAGCCTAATGTGTGTTTTGTGTGGAGTGGCTGCAATGGCTCCTTCTTGATGTGGCCTTTATGGCACTCCCATTCCATGTGTTCCGAGTCAGGTGTGGTGGTACACCCAGGGGCGGCTCCGGCCGCGCCAGCCACCTGCGCTCTTTCCCATCTCCGGTCTTCTTGACTCTGTCTTGACACCGGTCTCAGGTGGAGGAGGAGGAGGAGAGAGTGCGCTAGCTGCAGCGCAAGGTTACTATCACTTAAAACTAATTCACGTACAAGTTACCGTCCCTGCACCATCTATTTTGGAGCATACTGTGGACCTCGTCGAAATCGACGGTCGAACTGTCATATGTAGTGTGCGCTGATGTGGCTTAGCATCCGGATGTTTACTGCATATTTGTCGGGGAGGCGCATGCGTCCTAATAGACTTATGCGGTGTGTAAATGTGCAAGAGCAGTGAGGGCAGTAGAGGCGGCGATCTCTTCTGTGTGTTGGTGGTCCAGGAACTGGTTCACCAATCTCCCTACGATGGATTCGCAGTTGACCGACCAGGCTGATGCGTGAGGTGAATGTGCGGTCGCTGATGGTGGTGGTGGCGGCGGCGGCGGCGGCGGTGATGGGGGTAACAGGTAATGAGTATTGGGATGTAGCATCTATGATGGTGGGAGTAATGGAATTGATGCCAAGAATGAGGGTGGGGAGTCTGAAGGAGGGTTGGTAGAATTTGACGTAGAAGTTGGAATTGTCGGATTGTTGGTGCATTGCGTCCGAAGATGTCCAACCAGGCAGATTCGCGCGCGGAAGATGCGTTGACAGTGCGAGCATGTTGGAAGGGCCTGGGCATTGGCGGTGTTGGTCCGGGGCGCTGGTGACTTTCGTGTCACTCTTTTGGCCTTGGCGGTTTCGATCCGGTTGGCCTCATAGATTGCTGAACCAGTCTTCACGGATCTTCTCCATGTTGGGCTATCCTGGGTGAGGTCCTCCCAGGTCACTGTGTTGATTTGCAGTTGCTTCAGCGATTTCTTCAAAGTGTCCTTGTAGCGTCGTTTTTGACCTCCCTGCCGGCGAGAACCCGTAGCGACATCTCCGTAGAAAAGTCGTTTGGGTAGTCGCTCGTCGTCCATTCTTACCAGGTGGCCGCTCCATCGCAGTCGCACTTGCCTCAGCATGGCATGGATGATGAGGATTCCGGTCCGCTCCAGGACTTCCGTGTCCGGGATCCTGTCTTGCCATCTCAGCTTCAGCATTCTGCGGAGGCAGCTGGGATGGAAGTGATTCAGCTTCTTGGCTTTGTTCGAGTTGACGGTCCAGGTCTCCGCTCCGTAAAGGAGTGTCGTCAAGACGACGGCCTTGTACATCTTCAGTTTGGTGTTCAGGTGAATACCGTGGCGATTCCACACGGAGGCCTGCTGTCGGCCGATGGCCTGACTGGCTTTGGAGATCCGATGAGCAACCTCATCATCGATTCTCGTGTTGTGAGACAGTATGCTTCCCAGATTAGCAAAGGTTTTCACATTTTTGAGTTGAGCGCCGTTGACATTGATTCGTGGAGCATTGTATTCCGCGCTGGGTGGCGTCTGGGGCATTGCAACCGTTTTGGCTGTACGGATTGTTAATCCAAAATCGGCGCAGCGTTCGGCGAAGAGATCCATGCTTCTTCGCATGTCATCCTCCGTCACAGTGTTAAGGACGCACTCGTCCGCGAAGAGCAAGTCACGGACTGTAGCCGTAGACACGTGCGTTGTGGCTTGCATAAGCCGACTGTTGAGAAGGTGCCCGTCAGTTCTGTAGGCGATGCGGATCCAGGGTGCTCATCACGGTAGGCGTC
Organism: Schistocephalus solidus; assembly: GCA_017591395.1. Taxonomy (NCBI): domain Eukaryota; kingdom Metazoa; phylum Platyhelminthes; class Cestoda; order Diphyllobothriidea; family Diphyllobothriidae; genus Schistocephalus; species Schistocephalus solidus. The sequence goes on along the minus strand of WEDG01003316.1, from coordinate 36,451 downwards.
CATCAGCATAGCCGAGAACATGAGACTGAAGAGGGCGGAGCCAATACGTAGCCCAGCTTTACTCCGTTGGTCACTGCGAATGCTTCGGATACCGTCCCGTTGTCAGTGACGCGCGCCGACATCCCGTCATGAAGCTGACGCACCATGTGCGTGAACCGCTCAGGACAGCCGAATTTCTGCATGACTTTCCACAGTTTGTCACGATTCACCGTGTCAAAGGCTTTCGTTAGATCCACGAAGGTAGTGTATAGGTGAGTTCGCATCTCCTGACACTTCTCTTGTAGCTGGCGGGCGGCAAAGATCATATCGGTTGTCCCGCGGTGTCGGCGGAAGCCACATTGGCTTTCTGGGAGCAGGCCCTGCTCTAGGTGACCGTTAAGACGAGTGAGAAGGATACGGGCGAAGATCTTCCCGGCGATGTTGAGCAACGAGATGCCTCTGTGATTATCACAGAGCTGCCGGTTCCCCTTCCGTTTGTAGAGATGGACGATGGTCGCGTCTTTGAAATCCTGAGGAACTTGTCCTTGGTGCCACATATCCTGGAAGCGTGTTGTGAGTTCTGCCATCAGCCGGGGCCCACTGTGCTTGTAGACTTCCGGCGGGATTGCTTTGGATCCCGGTGCTTTACCGCTGGAAATCTGCTGCCAGGCCCGGATGGTTTCTGGTAGGGAAGGCGGCAGATCCAGGTCATTGTTCGTTTCAACTTGAGGGAGGCGGTCATTGGCAGCATCGGAGATGGCTGATGAACAATTAAGGACACTTCTGATGTGATCAGCCCAACGCTTCAGAAACTGGGATTACTCTGTCAGAGGTTTCGGGCTATCAGAGATGAGAAGGGGTGCGGTTCCCTTGATGGCCGTAGATGGCCTTGATAGCTATGAAGAAGTTTTTCATTTAATTGCGGCCCGCATACCGATGGATTGCCTCAGCCTTTCGGACCATCCAGGCGTCCTGCATCTCCTGCAGCCGTTGCTGTACATAATGGCAGCATCTGAAGAGGGCTGCCTTGGTAGCGTCAGTCCGAAGTTCCATGTAGGCTTTGTGTAGTACATTCTTCACCACCAGTTAGTTCGTGACGCGGCGTCATTGACGGCGTGCGCGTCCGAGGACTTCGAGGGTGGTGGACTGGATGACATTCCGAAGTTGACACCATCGTGTCTCCACTGTATCATTATCATCTGGAGCATGCAGGTCCTCCAGTTTCTCGGTTATTTGGTTGCTGGAATCAATACAGTGAGCAGGAAAAGTGAACAAAAGATTATTTAACTTACCTGGTGGCCTCTTACCTTGGGGCCTTCATCGGAGTTGCAGTCGGAGCCTCATCTGTGAGATGACGAGGTGGTGATCTGTCCAACCATCGGCATCGCGGATCGCCTTGGTAACCAGCACGTCCTGTCGATCTCACCTCCGGACGAGAACATAGTCCAGCAGCTGCTAGCGCCGCGACCGAGGATGCATCCACGGGGCCTTCTCCCGCGTCGGAAGGCGGAAGAAGGTGTTGGTCAGCAGGAGACGGTGTTCCGCACACGTTCGCAGAAGAAAGAGGCCATTATCGTTACAGCTACCATGACCGTGGGGACCTAGCACTCCCTGCCAGGCAGCGTGGTCTATCCCGACGCGGGCGTTGAAGTTACCAAGGACAATTAACTTGTCCGCCTTCGGCACAGTCGCCAGCAGGGCATGCAGGTCCTCGTATAATTTGTTCTTCACCGCATCAGAGCTCGTCATTCGGGGAGCGTAGGCGCTGATGATGGTGGTGAACTTGTATCCCAGAAGTGGCAGGTAGAGGCTCATCAGGCGATAATTGATACCCTGTGGCAGACCGGGCAGATGTCCCACGATTTCGTTCCGGATGGCAAAGATAACACCAGCGTCGCGTCGCACTGCCTTTGGCTGGCCGCTCCCGAAGAAGGTGTAGCCGGTACCCACCTCATCCAGCTGACCCTGCTCAGAGAATCGGGTCTCGCTGAGAGCAGCAATGTCCACCTTGTAGCAAGCTAGTTCCCACACGACTAGCGCCGTCCTCCGTTCCGGCCGGTTGCTCCTCGGATTGTCTAAAAGGGAGCGAACATTCCAGGCTGCTAGTTTGAGTGGACACACCCAAGCAGCCTGGAGGGTATGGCTAGGTGGATAGGGACGGGGGTATTGTTGTTTGTTTGAGTTTTACGACCGCGTATTTTGCGATCTGCGAGCCGCAGTCTGCTGCAGTAGACGTTAAGGGCACCTTTTCTAGCTCCTTCATCCGCGAGGGGCAAGCAGTGCTGTCCGTAAATACGGTTGCTGGGACATCCCAGACGGCTGCCGAACTCCACTATGGGTAAGGATTTTTAGTCGAAGAGCGACTTGAGTTAGCCTGGGTCGCCTACGGGGTTGCTGGCACCCTCACCGTAGGACTTTTTGAGAGGGGGGAGATGGGAAGTTCGAGAGTCAGACATACCGGGTGTGGAGGCACACACAACGCCGGAGACCCTAACCTGGTTTAGCCCGCCGGTCATGATGGTTGTCCGGGGTGTGGCCGCTGAGACGAAACCAACTTCGAGGAGACACAGGTGAGAGTTTTGCACCAGTTAGAGGCGGCCACAGGAGCATTCACCACCTGTACGAGACAAATGGAGCGACCAAATGCTATCTGTGTGGTGCAATCCTTAACTAATACCCCTACATCCCGGCAAACACACACGCACGCAGCTGACATTTTTTATGCGAAACCAGACACTGCACCCAGACGTATTTCACTTTAACTTGTTTTGTTACCTGTTCTTGCGCATCTTCGTAGGTTCCTTAGAACATGTTCTAGTCGTGTTTTGCTGATATGCCATGGCGTTTTTACACGAAAATTAATCGATGGAGAATATATCCGAGATGAAACAATATTCTGCATAAGTTATAGGTACAGTGGGGTTGCTTGTTTGACATTTTTTGAGCCTTTCGAAGCTGAGATGGCATATTCTTCTATGTTAGAGCGTAATAAGTAGAAAAGTTCTTACTGACTGTTAGGAAACTAATTTGATAGCCCTTTATACGTGAAGCAATTTGCTTTTATTTTCACATAGGCTATATCTTGTGTTGTTAGTTGAAGAGCTGTACTCAGTAAATCTTGGCATCCTCGCGCTTCCGATTGGCTTACTTTGGCACATTTTATTCACATAGCAAAGTACCGATATAGTAGGTGGAAGCAAGCGATAGAGACCTCGTTATGTACTGACTGGGGGTCAGCTGTCGGAGGCGCAAGTCATTTTATAGTCTGGACATTGGGCAAGGAATGGTATCAATTTCTGTTTTTTTCCCAGCAGGGTGATTGATAGAAGCAAAGACGGTCAAAGACTCAAACTACATACGATGTTTCTTTTCTGAGCTCATAGAGAGTACTTATTGGGCTGGGTCACAGATATAATCTTAATGGTGAGTTGCGAGAAGGAGGTAAGATGAAGACGTGTTCGGGTGAAATCTTAGTTTTACTCGCTTGACACTTCGAATCCTCGTTTAATGCCAATAATACTGCCTGCCACAGAGACAGATAAAGGACGCAAAAAGGGTGCAATACTTAGGGGTGAAATTGTCATTCATCGCTGATGGACGTAATTAATGAAATGAGCCCTTGCTGGTCCACATCCGATTCGTTAATTATCCCAATTTAATAACCGGTTATTTGCTGTCATGAGTAATGAATTCGGATGTGAGCCTGAAACGTCAAACGAATGTCTTCTCATACCTTTCCTACACTTAATACGTTGGCCAAATCCGTGTTTGTTGCCAAATCCGTGTCGATTAAATTTACATCACCGCCGTTATTCTAATAATTTTAAAGTAAGGTAGTGTTGAATAGTGCGGATTTTGACTGCAGAGTCAACTTTGTAACGGGGCGTCCGGAGCACAAAAACCGTTGCCAATGGCAGAAAGGTTTTTAGATTAAAGCTGCTGTGAGCTCTCATGGCACATTTTCATTCCATGGGATATACGTGAACTAGAGTTAATAGGGGCACTGAATTCCTGTAAATCTAAATTCCTTTAAAATCGATACTTTTTTGTTACGACGTTTCACTTCTAGCAACTTCCATCATACATTTCCGCATATTTAAACAGTTAGTATACATTCTGCAATGTCCAATCAACACACTAGAAGCATCTCCGCAAATTCAGACCTTATCATTATTAACTCTTTGACTGACTTTACTGCATTTGACTGCGCACGAGGTCTTCATAATAGTCAGCGGCACCGGATAGCTCCTTTCTAATTATAACAGTGCAGTCGCCAGAGACAGCTCCAAGAAACAGGTGGAGCTATGAAAGCCTCCCAACCATCCAGAGACAGCTGTGCACAACCTGCCTTCAAACTGTGCTTCCACAATTTAATCGAGTGGAACAAGTAACTGCAATAGCGGATGCACCGAAGGTGGTTAACGTCGCATGGGTGAACAAGCCGCTCCCAACTTTCATTTTGCGCAATGGTTCGACAAAATCGGCATACGGAATTTCAGCGCACTGCTGCCTGCCCCACGCCACTGGGCTCTCAACTCTGGGCTAAAATAAGCTAGGTTGATTTTTCTCTCTCTCTCTCTCTCTCTCTCTCTCTCTCTCTCTCTCTCTCTCTCTCTCTCTCTCTCATATATATATATATATATATATATATATATATATATATATATATATATATATATATATATATATATATATATATATATATATATATATATATACATATACATACTATATATATATATATATATATATATATATATACTATATATATATATATCTATATCTATATATATATATCTATATCTATCTATCTATATCATATATCTATCTATACTATGTATATATACTATGTATATTATATATCTATCTCCCTCTCCTGCTCTGTTAAAGATCCGTTGACGCCTTAGGCGCCTTGCTTTTTGATGCAGGTCACGAATATCATTTACTTATAGACACATCGCACCCAGAAGAGCCTCGTCTAGACTGGCTAAAAGCAATAAAGACTAACGAGACCTGTCAATCTAACCTACTTGACCGGACACGGTCATAATCCAGGCGGGTTGACTGACACTGTAAATGGGAGTGACCAACAGATCTGGCAAATAGTTCGCTTATAGGTGAGTCCGGCACGAAATGTATATAGTTAGACAAGCTAAATACGAAACCAACTGTGGTCCTTAACGACTATTCTGAAAAGCGAAAAAATGTTTAATGAGGGCAAGTAAAGCAAAAAGAGGTCAGACACGGACAATTCATAAATTAGGTCAAACAAAAATCCCCAAACAAAAAAAATACTTAAAAGTTTGCAATTAATGGAGTAAAAAGAGTTTACTGAATCGAAAATCACCTCCGAATCAACACAGGGGGTTAAGGAAAAATAGGACCGATAGGATAGTGTCCGATTTGTCGTAAAATACCGTTCAATGAGAATACAGTGATTTTTTTTCGTGACGTTCAAGCATAGCAAGAACTTACTCGACAGAAAAAATTAAAATTTTGGCCCTTTGAAATTCAACCAACTAGACGTTGCTGTTCATATTTTGCCCATTTTAGGCTATCTTTTACGATAAACGTTCAACGCTATCCTCGATAAAGCTAAAAAGCTCAAACTCCGTTCAGGCGACTTACCCACGTTTCTTTACATAGCTGGATTTACGTAAACTGAGCAGTGAAATTTTGCGGCCGCTGGCTGCTTTCAAGAATACCTGCCTGTACTGCATCCTCACATACAAAACGTCTTTTGAAAATTAGTAGAAAGAAGTTGGCAGTTAATCCTTAGAAAAAAAACAAATTGAAACTAGAGTCAACTAGCTCAGTTGACTGAATGCAGAACTTTTAGTATTTATTCGAAAGTTGTCATGATACATTTGGCAGATGACTGATCTAAGGGGGGGCATCTGCTGAAACCTAGTGAATAGCCGTTAGAGTTTCTTGAATATCATCAAAGTTCTTCATTTTTTACCAAAACGGTAGTAATTTTTAGAGTATGAGTGCAGTTGGCGCTGAAAGTTTAAAAAATAAAAACAAAAGCAGATTAGATAGCATGAAATTCGCTTTAGTTTGAAAGGAGCATTCCAAGGTTTTCAACAAAAAAACCTCCGTTATTCATTATGACCATAATAAGAAGTAACAGGTGAAAAGAGAGAGGAGGTGGATGGGTTTAGAGAAAACGGTATCACTATTAGGGGGGGTAGTCCAAGTCTAAGATTTGGGATTTTTGTCTATTTAAAGGCAAGATTTCATGCCAGAATTAGCAATACGCCACCATGGTCTACTGAGGTGTCATGGCGGATGTGACGGATATTGAAGTGGGTGGAAACATAGTCATTCAGAATTCGATCAACAAGTCTTTGGACCATTGCGAAAAATGGTTGTAGTATTTTACCACGTAAGAAGACACAAGAAAGACAAGCAGCAGAAGAGAGGTTTGAAGGACGCGTTTCAAAAAGAGCATACCTTTCATAAGCAAATCTGGAAAAATAACAGCAGAACAAAAAAATGAGAAGGAGAATAGAGGCATCTTTAAATCGCCCTTATAAAAGCTGAGATATGTTACGGGGAAGTAAGTTACGATTTTAATAAGGAGTTTTACAAAGTTCATTTAAAAAGATGTCAATATAAGATGATAATTGGGGATTTGGGAATGGAGCAGCTCCAAGGTATGCGAAAGATGGCAGTTCATTGCGACGAATGTCAAAGGATTCAGAAATGGGAGAAAGTCACAGCCAAAACACACCGGAATGATTTCTGATTAATAAGCACAAGACCATTTTCCGGCGACTGTAAGGAGACATGAGCTAAACTATCCCTCTGAAACTGAAGGTGATTTTATTGTTAATTGAGTGGTCAGCAAAAATATATTCAAAATACTTTACATATCGGCAGTCTTTTGGAGGTCTCAGCTCATCAAAGTGAAGCGAAAAGAAGGGAGAAAATGGAACTTTGGAGAATTCCAGGTTGAAGAGCAGATTTCTGCTTGCCAGACTGGAAATACGGATTTCGGAAAGAAGAGTACGATTAAGGCTAAGAGACGATGCAGTCAAAAGAGCCGCATTGAGGCAGCTTGCTTCCAAGGAAATAGCGTGGAACGATAGTAAACATGGGTGGGAAGTCAATAAATGCACATGTATATGCACGACAACACTTGTGAACCTCAGAGCAAAGTGAATAATAAGAGCAAAATCGGCCATGGTAGTCCTCCTAGATTAACATGCAAAGACTAACCGTATACTGGCGTCTACGAAAACTGTTTCAGAGACCTTTAGAAGTGCAGAGAAAACTTATATTGGAGGGAAAGATTTACGACCACAATGATTTATAGATGGGAGTGGTTCTTACGGTTCACCAGGCGTCAGGCATCATTGACTTCATAAAGAATAAATTAGCAAGATGCGTTTAAGTGGATGCTATCTGAAAAGGGCAAGACTGCAGGAGAAATAGGGAGACATCATCCGGCCCGATAGACTTTTAACCATGGATCCTTTAAAGACATTTTCCCAATATGGCCCCAAACACAGGAGGAATAACTGTTGATGGAAAAAAATCACTTGCGGAATTCTTGGACCTATAGAGAGAAAAGATAAAAATTATTTAGATAGTCTTATTCTACATCAGCGTATGACTGTATGATCGTTGGGTTAGTGGAACGCTTGAGAACCTTTCAAATACAAGTAAAAGAAACAAAGGAAAAGAAGAGGAATACGACGAAAAATCTGGCCAAAAATAGGCAGTTAGGTTTGCAAACTCTCTTTTTATTAGAAAAGTTAGCATCCTTTAGGCTATAATGCCAGCTTGGTTTGTAGAGCAGTTTTTTTCGACATCAAGATTATTTGAGATAGGGGAATAACTTCAATCAGATTTTATCATAACAGTTTCAGGAGGACAAAAATATCAGAAAAATTAATTTTCAAATATTGTCTAGTAACCAGAATATGATTTGACATTCGGTAGTTGAAGCAACATTTGGAAAATACTAATAATAATAGTTATAAAGTTTGAATCAAACGAATGTCTTGCGAAGCGCAATTTTCCCTCTTGGGTTTTATTACCAGTACGCGCTTCGAAGTGAATAAATGTTAGGAAGGACTAATTACACAGAATTTTATGAGCTAGACAGTGGACCATCATTAAGGATGATGGGATAAAGAGAGACATTAACGTCTTCAAAAGACAAAAAGGAAGAGAGATGTATTTTCACATCGATAAAATCCTCGCACAAGAGAAAAAGGTGCTCAAAAAACACTAAAATAACTTTTTCTGAAAAAATTGAAACATCTGTAAATAAACAAAATAAACATATATAATGCTTTAAAAAGTATTAAAATAAAAGGTACTTCCACAGGACAGCCATAAAATCTATCAGATCCTTATGGTGCGATAGTTACCGTTTATGGATTTCGTACCAGTTCCGATGGAAAAAAATTACCACACCTCTATATTTTATGCGTGATGAGGGTTTTCCTTTGTTTTTGAAGTAGCAGAAGAGTGGAGGAGTTAATTGGTTACAAATAAATATCACCATTTACCTATGTCTTTGGAAGACAGAACACTTTACTATTACAGTGTTCTTTTGCTAACAGAAATGGTTTCATGTCGCGAGTTAAAGTAAAAATTAAACGAGTTTGTCGAATCGAAATGTGGAATTGACAGAATATACTTCGGCTGATGCTTAGGGGCAATTTTCCTCCGATTATGGTATTTTGCACGTATGAGCCCCTGTTGACGGAAATGTGGAAAAACAAAGCATATAAGGATCACACGTACGACATAATCGTCAATTTAACATTTATGAATGGTTTTACTTCCTTCGAATCGGTGCTAGCGTACTGCACATATAACCTCAAACAAATAAACAAAGGGGTCAAGGCGTTCAATTACGAAAATTCCAACATTAATTAAGAATGACATAATAATGGCGGCTAAGATTCAAAATAACGCTATTATATAAATTTAAAAGTTCACTCTATGTTAATTAACCAATTGTCAGCCGCTGCTCGTGGAAACTTTCTCATAAGGAAACCGTGTGTTAAACTGTATCGGTTGTAATGGAGAACTATCAAAGGCAAAGCCGAGGAAGATCCGATTGGTAGTATTCAGTCTAATTTCTATCGTCAGTTGCCTGACACAACTTAAATCTGTATTCCGCCCCACAGTCAGAGTACGTCAATGTCATTTGACAGGGTCAGGTTTTCACTGCCAGTGCCGAGCTCTGCTTTAAGTTAACTATCCCAGCAATATATATTTTGCATCAGTTTGATTTTAAATTCGGCCTGCTCTACTTGTTGTTTCAGCCAGAAGCCTATACAGCATTCAATCTCTGAAGGCCATATTATTCTTCCTGCGCATGTGTGGGAGCTGTGGAAGCTGCAACTCATCAAATTAGCAGAATTCTGCATGATTATATGAAAGTTGTTTAGCACTGGCACAATCGATTAATCCACATGCTCGTGCATTCTGCAAAGCTTTGGAAAATGACCTTACAGGAAATGACGATACTTCTGGTTTAGATTTTTCTGTAGAATACCCCCTCCCCTAGTTGAACCCAGATGTCCTATCAGGATCCGGTCCTGGGACTGGTACTACCAGGTGAATTAACTCATAATGTCGCCTTTACAGAATTCTCTTCTATACCGTCGTAATCGTTTGAGAGAAGTAAAATGTTTGCCATTCACTATATGCATCTAAGTGTCGGTGGAATAAGAATATCTTTCCACATCTGGTTTGGGTTCCTTTTATTTCTGATTTCTGAACGCTTTATTAACCGCATTGCTGCAGAGAACTTTGAAGTCTGACGTATTTGACCACTGACAATAAAATTAACAGACCAGTTAAGTCTTAAGAAATGCATTTTACTCCGCTAACAAATTGTGACTTCTCATCCAGCATTAGAGATGATATCATCTCTGCGTCTTTGGATGACAAAGAAACTTTAATACGAACTTGAAAGTTAAGCTTCTGTTTAAAAATAGTCTTGAATTTTACAGAACGTTTACAGCCGTCTTATGTGCTTAAATGCGTGAACTATAAGTTTTCCTCACAATGGAACGAATTGTAAAAGTGTCAATCAAGACTTCAAAATCGAATCTATACTTTCGTTTCCTAAATGTTCTCCCAAAGCATTTAACCAAAACAGTTAAACGGCCACCAAATGTCGTCTAGCTTAAAATACCCCTCCATCATTTCAAAGAGAACAAATTATTAAGCAAATTTCAAAGCACACTATTTGAAGCTGAGAAAAAGAATGTTCTGGTCCGCCAACTGTGCATTTACGTCTTGAAGTCGAGTACGTTGAAAACATGTTGAAATTAAAAACCTGAAAAAAATTGTGAAAGTTAAAGGTAATCTCATGAGATTTATTCGATTGCATGACTGACTGCGGGCGCTTCCACTTTGATTTGGAGTTTCATTATAAAGCCGACGCAATTGATGAAATGGAGAAAACTAATGGTTGGCAGAAAAACCGGTCTCGGCAGTTTTTATCGATAGAGAGAATCGTATGAACATGTGAAACGCTGTATCCTTGGAAAAAGCACTTTTGATTATTTGACGTTCCAGGCATATATACACTCTGATATAAGTATTCAGTAGCGCAGTCTATTATAATGTCCTAGAGAGGGACTTTTAGTTTAAGCGATAGTTAATTATTAGCTCATTTTTAGCTCATTAAATCAAAATGAGAAATTAAACGTCCTGCACCAAAACTGAACTTCTGAATTTTATCCAGTGAGCCCTTGACTTTCACGAACTTCATGGTGGTATTTACGAGCTCGTTTGTAAATGTTGGCATTATCTGCATTTAAGTTCTCTACGATCACGATCAATTTTTAACCTAGCAAAGTGATCCGAAAAACAACAATGAGCGATTTGTTAGAAGGCATTAATTTCTGCTGCAAAATATTCACAAAAGACACAATTATATCAGTCTGGCTCCTTAAATGAGGGTGAACACTGTCGCTCTCCAGGCCGTGAACGCGTGCCAACGATACTCTAAAGTAAAAAAAAAAATTTATTTCACATCGCATGAAAACGATGAAATGAGAAAGGTATTGAGAGGAATTGAAAAGATTTTTAGGACCGTCCGAGCATTATCTCCTCGGATATTTTGATTCGCTTAAAACGGACAATTATAAACTGGGTGAGATTAAGCCTGGCAAACAAAAAGGCAATATCAAGAAGCTTTCTCCATGATAGTGTTCTGAGAGTTGTCTGATACTTGTTTACTTAAATGTGCGAATTATTTTCTTAAAAACGACGATGCACAGACTGTCGTAGATTCTGTCGTTGTTAAGAGACTCAATCTGGCCACCTTAAACTGTCGTACCATTACCGACGAAGGAACCTGGCACCCAAAAATTGAAACGGAATGGCATGAAATGAAGCACACTAATCATGAAGAATCCTAAGACAAGATAGACCACAACAGGCGTTTGCACAAGGATTAAATGTCTTGCCAGAGAGTCAAAGTTACTGGGAGAAAATTTTAGGTGGTCTTACAGGCGCTTTTATCGATGATCGTCACAGAAAACCCTATCGGATTCGAATGTTTAGTCATTGCTCCAACTAGCTTCCATCAAAAACCAGAGGAAAAACCATGCTTAAATGATGGCTTCACTGAAACACATGACATATCCAAGGTAAGAGTACCTTTACCAGCCTCTAAACATGGCAGACCAAGCGGTTCGACCGAAACTCAGACCGAAAGCACTCCACTGCTCACATATGGCTGCTACCGTAACCCAGTGTGCATGTATGTGCTTCCTCAAATTGCTGACAGACGATTGCACATACTAAATTGGATTGAGAAAAAAAAACATGGGTAAAGAACTTTAAGCAACTTATGATATGGAGGTTATGTTTACCAATTTTAGGCTGTGGTGCAGAAGGCAAAAGCAATTTGAAAAATTATGCCTAGAAAACAAGTAAAATTGAGCAGATAAACGGCCAGAGAACCGTTTGGTATGGTATATTTTGCCCAGATGCTGATCAAGATGCCGTCGACAAAACATGTCAAGCCTATACTGAAATGGCAGGGTTTGTATGCCCTGTTTCAACATATCCACCCGATGCAATTATCAGATACGAAGATGCCAGAAGAAACAGATGAACGAAGTGCATAAAAGCCCACGTCATTTTACTATCGATGGTATTCTAAAAATGGTCCAGCTCTTTAAAATTGGGATACTTCTGCCTATTTTTATAGTTAAACCCTTATCTGGTCATTCTGCGTTTGGTCGGTCTATTAAGGAATATCTTAAGAAGCACTCCGCCTGCCTTGTGGCAGTAATTTAACTAGTTAATAAATAAGCTATTCGTTCGATACACAACAGAATTTTCTATCAACCAAAATAAACTGCCGGTAAACTGACCACGGGGTAACTTATCGATGTCAGTAAAGCAATATATTTCTATAAGACACCGTGATACTTTCGACCCGTTCCTTAAATGCTGAAAGTTCATTATACATACTATAGAGACAAGAAAAAAACATGGACAACAAATATCCAACAACTTCGGATACGGGAGCTTGCTTTTGCGAGCTAAAAGCTACAATATAGACGGATGAAAACGGTGTGACGTATTAGTAGCCAAAATTAAAATTTCGTAGATAAACCCAAATTGAGAAAAAAGCATAGGTTATTAGACATTTTCACCGTTTTCCGACCTAAGCCACGGGTCCTGGTGGCGAAAAAGCTGAAGCAGTTACTTGGACACACATATACATTGCGCAAACACAACGTCGACACAAAATTTCTCACGGCAGGTTTGTTTTGAAAACCGGCCGCCAAACCGATTTCTCTCTTATAAATACACCTGCCACTCAGCTATAGCGGAGTTTGAATGACATAGTGCAAAATTGCGCTTTATTAGGCGTTGAACAACTTCGGAAGACAGCCTCATTTATGGATAAGTTTGAGATTTTGGGTGTAGAATACTATATAGTTAGGTTTCTGTATTATGTTAGGGGTCTGAATGGGGGAGGCTGCACTGCTTGCTATCAAAATAGGACTTCCGTTACGATGATCTGCATTCAGCCGTCCTGGAATGTTTTGTTGGTTGATAAAAAAACAGTTCAAAATAATATTACGATGTGCGAACAAACGTTACCTTCTAACCCACAAGGTCATTTTATGCTCATTTTGATTTCGTCCTCTTGTACACCGCAATACTTGATACCTTTCCTATAAAGTTCTCCCAAAATGAATTTTGCGGATTTAACTATTTCATTCAGCAAATATACACCCCGATATTGGGGGCTTTGGTTGTTTAAATTCAATCGTCAGTGCTAATTTTATGACAGTGGCTAGAAGCAGTTTGATTTCCCAGGTCGATATGAGCCCTCTTCAGATCGGAGATTGTGACTGTGAAATTTTAAGTCCTAAGTGAGGATGGAAGATTAATTTATGGGGCAAATAGGTAGTAGTTAGTAAAAAATCACTCAAGGGTTGCTTAATAGACTAGCATTTGTCCGTATGTCCATGGACATGAAGATTCCAGAATATCATTTGGTCAGTAACAAACAGCTCGGTCGTGAAGCAAAGTTCGAAGTCAAATAAAAACAGCAGCTATTGTTCCAAAGGTCAGGTCAAAAGCATAAAGAAGCTTCATTTTACATTATCCTAGTTTAAAAGATCTGAACCATCAAATTATATGATACATAACAGAGCGTAACAGGACGTAAAAGGTTTTTATCAAACGGTAGTCCAGCAGTTGGTTCGCAGACTCGTAGTGTTCCATGAAGGTGTTCAAGGTGTTCCATGAAAACGAACAGCTAGCATTAGACATAAATGGAACTGCATTATTTAAACGATTTATCAATTTTACTTGTGTTTTACTGCTAACAACGGAGATGCACACTATATTTTAAAAAATCGGTGAAAGAATCAACATTATATTCACCTTCAGATTGAGTAGAGTGAACAGTTGGAACTCTACAAGCCACACTGACAAACGCAGCACTCAAAAGCGGCCAGGTTTTGCTTCCGCGAAGGAACCGGAAAAGAGTTTTATTCAGCGCTTGTGAGTTGATGTTAACACCAAGAAAGGATTTCTTTCCAAGGTATTTCCTCGTCTGTTGTGGCCCAGTCGGTCCGTAAACCTCCTTAGAGAGGCCAAAGTAAATTTTTTTATCAAGGTAGCTCACAGAAATGAAAACAAATAATTCGATAAGTACTTGGGAACAGCTGTCGCTGTTTGTGATTTGAATGTAAAGAGAAATTTTTGTTGATAAGACTAATCTTCTTAAGGTTTTAAAAATCATAACATTTAAAATAAAGGGGGAATTTATACTTTTTGAGTACTAACCTTTGCGGGCAGCCACAGAGAAGTTTATTCAAACTGGTATTCTGGTGTGACTGAAATACAGTAATTGTCCTTACTCATGTAATCTTATGGATTTCATGGTTTAAGGCTCGTTACGCGAAATCAGCGCACGTGGCGTCCCTAAAGTTTTACGTCAATAAAGAATCCATTGGTAGGAAAATTAAGGCTTATTGTTGTTTACCAATTAATATTACATTGTTTAGAAATACTTTTCTTAATAAAAGGTACAAATTTCGAAAAGCTGCACAGTCAATGTTGTTGAGTAAGCTGAAGTTTTAAATGTAAATGAAGCTTTTCGTGCAACTAAATGTGTGAATAAAGCAGCAAAAGAAGAATTACTTTGGAAAATAGTTTTTTTCAGAGTTTTTCACAAACATATTCATCTAGATTAAGCGCCAAATAAAGTATGGCCATCATCAAGCACCCTTATCTGTGATTGTATATTCCAATACCTTTTTCGCAAGAATTTGAAGTTTTTCTTCCGTTTGTACATTGTCTTATATGCGTTTGGCCAAGGCAAACAGATTTTCACCTGATTGCGCCAATAGGAATGTCAGATGAATATAATATTTCATAAGCCCATATGTTCACAGACCGGTCACTGACTATTAAACTTGAATAGAATCGGCAGGTGCAATCGTAAACGTACCATGTTGGGTATAAAAAGAGAACTTTTACTATTGTTAAATTTCTTTGACCAATGATGTCTGGGCATCGCTAATCTTCCTATGTTTATTGCTATCATCGCACCTCTAATTATCCTTCATAATACTAACGTAAATGCCATCATTTACTCCTTCCATTTCAACTCACAACCGAAAATACATTTGAAGGGCAAGACGTAGGTTAGACTATAGTTTTCCAGACCCGAAATTACAACTTTGTCCATCAATTATGCGGTCTTTTGCGATTACTGGAAGTCTACCGTCGTGTGAATTTGCAATACGCAATTCAACCTCTCTCCCCTGTCGCAGAATGGCATTCGTATGCACACGATATCAACCCAAGTGACGTAAGATTGTCAAAATAAACCGACCGTGGGAATTAAGTGCGTAGGAGTGGCGTTTTCGCAGTATACACGTACAAATAACTATCACAGCTTTCCCGCAAATAATAATTAATGGTTTATGAGAGGAAACCAAGGAAAAATGTGATATTTTAGGCATTTCTTTGACTTCATTTGAGTTTCTCTACTTATTTTCGCTTTTTGCTGTTGGCAGCTTGCATTGTTTTTTTAAACTGTATATTAGAAATTGAAAACACAAACCCATTAATTATATGTTAATATACATTTTTACTCTCAATTTTGTCTTCCCTCGGCCGTCCTAATAATGCAGAAGGGCTCAAAGCATGCATGAAGACTTAGTTGAACATTTTTTTCTGATAGACAATCAGATTTATTTTCCCTTGTGATCAGTTTCCTTGCAAACTGCGCGGATTGACAGAAAAGTCTTTAAAGTTGCGATAATTCTCATTAAAAGATTCAAAATACGACTTTATGAGCATACGTGCTGCTTTCGATAACTTCTCTTCAGGCCAGTACAGTTATAGGGAAACGTTTGAACGTAGTAGCAATTTAAAACATGAAATCGATAATCGATAATATTCGTTCGTTTGAGTGGGTTGTCTGAGAGGTGTGCATAAGGGAAGGATGATAAGAAACAGTGTGATAAGAAACGTTATGATAAGCGGAAGTGAGTGTTTGGTAGAGCCGTTCCAAGGGAAGGGAGAGGACAGAGAATGCGTGGGAGAATGCATGCAGTTAAGCGGCCGTTGGCAAGCTAAGCGCGGAGCTTGTACGAGGTTCTTTTGTGCGCACAAGACCGGCTTTTTCAACCTAATGGCAGTCGCTTCTGCTGCTGCTGCTTGTAGACGTTGACCCAGTGGCTTGGGATAGTTTGGTGGGACCTTATAAATTACACGGAAAGCTTCGTTGGGTCCACATTATGCCCGGAGTCAACAATATGTGCAAGGATGGCGCTGTTCATGCACTCAACTTCCCTTTTTTTCCACCATGTTGGGAGGTGTTTTCTTATTCATTTGCATAGGCGCCGACTCGTGCGACCAATATAAACAGGTTATTTATTAGAGATCAACAAAAGATGGACTGCTTCGTAAGACGTTACCTAATGGACTGGGCAAGGACAGAAAGACCGCACAGGGTGCCGACTATAAGGAAGAAAGGGTAATATTCAGTTCAGTTCAGTTCAGTTTTATTAAGGGAAATATAGGCGAAGCCTTTGAGCTCTCTATTGATTTCAATGACACTGCAAATTAAAAAAAGGCCGACATATAATGGACTTTGGACAAAGGGTTATCTCCCCGTCACACTACAGGGCATCGACCGGCAGTAGAAATTCGAGTATGCTCATTGAGTGGGCTTTTAAGTGTTGCTTAAGGGTTCACCTTATGCGACACCCTCGCGTCCTAAAAATGGATTTGGTTGAAATTTTCGAAGATGCGTTCAGAATCCGACCCAAGTAGTTAATGATTTGAAAAATAGGTTTGACTTCCTATGGCAGTAACATTTCTATCTTAAGTAGAGGATTTGGGCAGATTTGAATAATTCGTTTGACCCATTTGTGAAAATCTCCGCGACTTCAGTGGGATTTGAACCCACGCCAGTTAGGTGAAGGCTTTAGTACAGCCAACGCTCTAGCCAACTGAGCTACGAGGCTCCACCGGGAGCCGTGAGTTTAATAACACTTGGGACAAGTTACCCGCCCAGCCTACTGCAACGTATGGAATCCACCAATTCTGATACAGTAGGCTGACTGCCCAAGCAGGATTTCTTAAGCAATAAATCTAGAATCCACCAGATGAATACCTGGTACAATTAATTCCTAGAGGATTTTGACAGAGTTGAATAATTCCTTTGACCCATTTGGGAAAAATGCGCTGGCCCCACCGTTCAGAGAGTAAATAAGACGGTGTCCTCTGTTGATTTCTCTGAAGACATGTGGCAAAAGGGCCAATTAAATTCCAACGTAGCATAGGAGATGCCTACTCGTAATCCACGCCAGTTATTACTGTGCAGAACATAGAGCTCTGTCTATGATGGTGTCGTCTGAAAAAATACCGTTCATTCTAGAGATACCATCTCGCTATTAAGCTTCTTTCCCTTTAACGATTAAATTATTTAAATAAAATTGTATCTTCCTACCAAGTCATGGATTATTTCTATTATTTTCATTGACCAGCTTTGATCAACTGATCGAAGTAAGAAGTAACTCTTTCTGGATAAATGCCCACTTTACGTAGAAAGAGTGTCATATATAGTTAACGAATAAAATTATCAAAAAAGTGAGTAGAAATCTGTTGACTCCTGAAAACCTAACTGAAAATTAAAGCTGTTTGCCTTCAAGTGTTGACAACTTCCTTTACATCCGTTCCCTTGTATTGTTTAAGCGGATATCAATATTTATAACCACAATATAAATCCTCAATTCTATCTGATTTTTGACAGATAGGAGAGAAACCCTAGGTTCCGGCAGCCAGTTCACTTACTTCAAAATCCTCAATTCAACCCTTCCTCGACACAGTAAAGAGGAATAATTTGGACGACTGAGTTGTCGCAAAGATCGGACATCAGACATACCGGAGATTCCGTCTCAAATAATTAAGCCGATTTAACGCACATTTACCCATGAACGAAGATTTAATCAACCTACATCAGGAACATTGACGCCCCTCGTAAAGAAATGTCCGTATGACCTTTTGAGAAGTTGGTTCAACCGGACAGCAACGCACGCACAACCAACTGCCCCCGCGCAAAGTTTGTCCGAGCCAAAAAATATTTAATGAAGCTAACAATAGAGTTAGAAGAGGTAAATAAGAACCTTTCCCCCTTCCCAAGGAGGTCCGGTGACCTTGCGCCAAACTCAAGAAAAGGTAGCTCTTCCTGTATTCTAACCGTAACCCTGATATTTACCTTAACCAAACCATATCCATAAGCCATGTCTTCCTGGAAATCCTATTCTTTTATCCTACTCTCGTACTTTTCACTATTTGCCTGTTCAATTATGGAGAACTAGATTCAGCCTTCAAAAGTTAAAAAATAATTTCTGAACGACTTCCCATAAAAGACTGTGATTAATTTAGCAATCATGGTTTGTTTTACAGCGCCTGGAATTAGAATACCCCAGCAAATATAAAAGTTAAATTCATAGCATGCCACTCAATTGAGATGTTGGGAAATTTTCACTTTGCCGTTAATTTTGAATGGATACGGAATCTAGTCGTGGTAGGACTGTGACGTGATTTGCAAAGAGAATGTTAAATGCTAATGAATTTACGTACGTACATTACTGACAGCTAACGTGCTTAGAAAGAAACGGACGAACTAAAACGCCCGACGACTAAGCAGTGCTATGGTTTCATGAAACGAACTCTTAGGCGTGCGGCTATGAGCCTGTTGTGCTTTTTTGCAGAAGGCATTTTCTAATTTTATTTTAGCCTTTTCTTTTGCGTTGAAAGCAGTAATTTGACCTTCATCTATGCAACGCCACGCTAAAGCTCTTTTAAGTAAGAAGTTGATCAGGGAATGCTTTTTGTTCGCTAGGAAGTTTACAGATAGTCCGCCTTCATTAGAGAAGGGCACTTTCATCTACGAGTAGCCCTTTATTTTTTGCAAACTTATGAAAGGGATCAGGACAGAGCATGTGGGTATAAAAATTGCTGCTAGCATAAACTGCGCAAATAGGCACTTCAACGCACTCTTCATTCGTGCGAATTCGGATGACCATCAAGTTCCATCAGCTGGCTGTCTATCGACATCGCGAGGGACGTATTCGGCAGTAGCAGCACTCACCGATGTGTATAGATAGCGCTCAGCGCACCCTTCGGGGGAGTTAAAATTACAGTAATGCTTACGCCAAAACGGAGGCTAACATGACGGCGAACAGCTCGACACTCACCACTGATATAACACTTGGTCCTACAAACAGCTCGGCAAAAACGTGATCATTTGTTTGATAAGTACCTTCAACAAAGCGATATATACCACCTGACAGCTTTGCTGTCTGACGGATTTGCCAGTACGCGATAAGCGATTGGCATTAACTTAAAGGACAAACGTTTACATGTTTAGTTGTTTCGTCATTATTTCCCTCTAGTGTGCGTTGTTTCATTACGTACCGTATAAGTACGTCCGGGTTTTGCGTCTTTAAATTTCAATAGGCACATTTTATTTTTCTGCTCCTACGAATAACAACTGTAGGAGCTTATTCAAGCCGATAGGGCTTACCTGCACGCCACCTCTGCGCCAGGACATGAGAGCAGGTGGCTTTGCGGTAACTTCCAGGTAAATTTGCGGTACTGTGAAGGTAATGATTATCGTTATGTGCTAACGGGAGATTCAGAATCAGAGACACATATTTCCTGTAATATAGCGCAAGGTTGGCTGTATTACTTGTGGGTGTCCCCATTCTCGTGTTCTAGTAACGGTGTTAATGTACTAATCCTGGCAAACAAGCGTCATTTTTAAAAATGGTCGATCGTTTCCTGCTTTAAATTTTTTTTTCATGTACGGAGTGCGCAAATTCTGGGTTGCGGGGATTTACACGAAAATTTAACAGCATTTCATGCATTATGTAACATTTTGTATAGACACCTTTTGTTGCAGCCTTTCGGGCTCCGACAAACGCGTATCAAACCATGTGTTTCCTTTGTCAGGAATAAGTGGCAATGTTATGTCGCGTCGAATGGCTACCGTTAGCTTAAAGGATCTTGCCCATTTGCACGCCCAATCCACACCAGGTGACTTTCACAAAATAACTATTTTAAATCAGGAGCTTTGCCCGTAGTTGCAATCGATTAACAGTTATGGCACTGGTCGTGATACCATGGCATGTTTCGAATAAATACGTTAAAAAAGTTTCAGGAAATTTGGTTTTGGACTCGTATACAGGAGTGGAATCTTCAAAATTCAGCTGCATATATGCTGAAGCAAATAGATAGCTGAAGGTCGCAATAGATCTGCAACTTTCCGCCATTTTTTCCCCAGAAGTTCTAGTTCCAATAATTTTAGTAAACATTGTTTTCTAATGTGCGTCGATATGTTAGAATCGAGTACGGACAGAGCTGTTTGTGTAATAAAGAGGCTGAGTGTCCTTGAAGTATACGATCTGCCTTGCGTTGGTGGCTTGGAGACATGACAGCCCGATCAGCCCGAGTGATGATGTCCACCCTGTGCACTACAGCGTGGCGGATGCAGGGACGAGGACTTGCGCGTGAATTATTTTATAGTGAGAGTAGCCTTGCGCAGCATCTGCAGCAATTTCTCCTCCCTCACACCCACTTGAGTCTGTTGGCATGACAAAGTTAGGGCAACTGGGGACGCTATTGGCACAGTAGATGGCAAAGCTCAGCAGCCCGTCTACGCGTGTCACACACATGCTTGATCCCCACATGATGGGCCAGGTTTTTGCAGAAACATGGGTTTCCTCGGATCCCATCTGAGGAGAGTGTCAGGTAGTTCAGATGCAGAAAGAGCTACTGAAGCCTGGTACTCCGTATTAGAGGATCGAGTTATTCCGTCAGATTTCGACCTTCCGAACCACGACTTTTGGCGCATCCGATGGTTTATATTGGGGATCTGTACCAAAGTGTCATGTGGGATATGTGACTGAGCAGCACATTCTCAGGGAGCTTTTAGTTATGTGAGCCTAATGTAAGATCAAAAGGATTGTGCTTTTTTTCATCAAAATCCGTATAATCAAGATTTTAAAGCCAAGTTAAAATTTAGGTCTACTAGGAATGGATAAAAACAAATAAAACGTTACCTGTCGTATGCTTCATTGTCTTAAGAACCCTGTCTTCATGAATACGCATGCTAGCTTTGAAAGCTCAACTGAGCAGTCAAACCCGATTTAAGATCCTAATTGTCCTTCAATATGATTTTTTCTATGATAGTACGCTTGTAATGTTTGCTCTTACACTTGGGCTGACACAGCATCCAACTAAGTAGTTACTTCGGTAAGGGATGTGTGGTCAACTGAAAAAAAAACGCCAAATCCAAAGCCTAGCTGGCTAAATATATGCATGCACTAATTTTAATAAAATCCCCTTGGTATGCCGAACCCAGACTTTGTGCTAGAGTTGACAAGTTGAAAGATAATATTAAATCAAACAGGGAGGAAAACAGAAGTTCAGTGTGAAGGGAAAATATAGAGGCGAAAATATACCCTTCACAACTGTCTTTCCCTAAATATATGAAATTGCTACTAGTAATTTCTATGAAAACCTGGTATTTGGAAATTATATCTCTCCCGGCTGTCTACCTCCCAATTTCACCTTCAAAGTACACAAACTCTACTTCATGTTCATTCTGTGGTTTTTTACATCAGTGGCAGACACAATCCAATTTTTACACCCTTTTGAACATAGACGGAATTTCTTTTTCAGTGTGAATGTTATCGGCTCGACGGTAGGCTCATTATGGATCCCATCAAAATGTCTGAGCAGAAGGGAGCTGTCCACAGCCTTGCACTCCTAAGCTTATTCATTTTCAGACAAAGCTAACACAAATGCATAATCGAAGTCAACAATGGTAGAAGATCAATTAGCAGTCACCACCTTCTTAGCATAGTACCTCAATTAGTGGACCGCCCCATAAGGCAAAACGAAGTCTATGATAAATTGCTTGAAAATGACAGCGGATGTCACAGGGATGAGCTGAATCGGGTGGGGATTCAGATTTTATTTTAGAGAGAGAGCTACGCTTTATTTTGAAAGTAAAATTCCAAAAATTTCAGCAAAAAAGGTCCTCCATTCACCGTGAAGAATCGTCTTTGAATGCACCTCTAAATATCGATCAATTTGGACTTCCTTCAAAATGTTGCCAGCGTCTTGCGCTGATGACCTCATTTTTGTTGTTCGAATAAACAAATAGGCTTAAAATTCATTTTTAAATGGGTGAAATAGGTTAATCGGTGTATATATAAGAGGATTCACATGCGAATGGAGAGCAGAAAAGATGGCGGCTCAATTTCAAAAGCCCGCCGTCCTAAGTTCTTTTTCTCAGGCCAGAGGCAACTAGCGTCCTATTTCCTACACACACATCTACCCTTACCAGACCACGCGTCCCACTGACTCAGCTCTCCTCCCATCTGATTCATAAGGCACCTTTCACTCACCAATGTATGGAATTTACGCACTGCTGATGAGCCGTCTAGCGAATTTCTGTCCAGAAGACAGGTCCCAAGTGCACCAAATCCAGCAAATTCATCTCCGCGGCCGAAGTAGCATCCGAGGCTCCAGCAAAGTGCCCCCCGGGATTCATCGTGAGAGTTTCAGTCTCGTGTGACGGGACCACCCTGAAGCACCACGACCCCGGTGTTCCCTGTCCCAAGCTGGTGCTGCAGCGAACGTCAGAAAGGTATCGATGACCTCGTCACCGAAAGTCACACCGCTCTCGCACGTAACAATCTCACAGGTGACGACGGGAAAACAGCGCTGTGAGAACGAATCATCCTCTTTGGTCGTTTTATGACTAATTTTGCCCCTGAGAAAGGAGGTAATTTCCAAGCTTCCTCTCTTCCTCTGTGCATTTTGTGCAGAAATAAAGTATTTCAGTAGTCAGCTCTGTAAAAAAACATTTAAGTGCCCAATTAACCAAATCCATTCATTCGAAGATCTGTGGCAACCCACTTTCATGACTTTACTCACCCTTGCTGAAATATTTCCAGACAACAGTTTCTGAATTTTGCGTCAATGCATATTTTCCTGGCTTACCCTTAAATTAATTCTCCATGAAGCGCCTTTTTTGAAGTTTGCTCATATTTTGCTTAAACGAAGTATAAAATGCAACAAATTTTCTAGAATGAGCATTCATTGGTACCGTAAGTTCAATTCACAAAGTCTAGTCTTCCTGACCTGTATGGCGTAGTTCGAGGGTTTCAATGTATTATCAAGGATTATCTTCCGCATCTTGATGGAAACACGAAGGGAAAAATGGGTATTTATAGTTTATCATCGGCAAAACAATTTTTGGCATAAAAACATTGTCTGTCCGTCTGCTGCACCTAGGATGAACACTTTGAGAGTGCGCTCTTAGGCCGATATGTGGATTGCAGGAAACCCTGAGCTCTACGCTGCCAGATAACTTTTCATACTTATTAAATCTACAAGCAAAAGGCTCCCAATAACCCTGCCGGTAAATAAGTTCTGAAGTCTGAAATGCCCATTGTAGCTTTGGAAATTTGAATAACAGCGCGCTCGCCCTCATTTTCTTTATTGCTTCCCTGAGGACGTCAATGATAGCGCAAAGAGACCAAAAATTTCGAAAATGTCGTTGTCCGTATGCAAAAGTGGTTGGATGTTTATTACTTTTTGAACTCAACTTCCATTTTAATTAACAGATAAGAGACGAAGCACAACAAAATGAGGTCCGCTGACAACACACGGTACGATTGTAACCAAGCGCATATCCTAAACACAATCTACAGGTGATGAAACGAATAATTTGAGTCACTGTTTGGGAGATCATTCATATGTTCTTCCACCCTAATATGCATAACAGAGATAATTATGCTCATGTGACTTAGTACGATCCATTTTGCTCATTATTTTAACGTTGCAAAATACTAGAATATCAAATTCACAAATTCGGCTATCTTTAGATTTGAAATCCTGCGAAAAAACTTACCACAGCCTATAATGAAACCGATTTTAGAATCAAGGTTGAAGAGACATCAATTTTTGAAAGCCAGTTGTCTCTTGCTAGTTCATACTGTGGAACGCTCGGACGGATTTCGAGATTTTGGCCAGCCAGATCAAAAAGGCATCCCTCACCCAGTTAAATCAAGGTTTTTAAGAGTTCAGTGTCACCAAACAAGTCCTGCAGGGTTTGCCTGGAGTGGGCAATCAGGCAATTATTCCGCCAACAGTTGATAGTGCTGATGACATTGCAGCAATTCAGAGCTCGGTTGCCAGCGAGCAAGTCATCATCGCAACAGAGGCGACTAGCTGAAATGCATGCGAGAACTGTTAATTATGAGTATTATGTAATTGCATTTCAAATAAACATCCCTGTGCATCCATCACTTTATCTCCGACAGTCTCCAGAGTAAGGTTTCGGTGCTAATCTGAAACCCTCGGCTAATAGAGTTCTTATTCTAGGACTCACTTCTCCTCCGTCTGAACGACTTCTTCGAACTAATCTTTTCGACTTTATGACAATAAAAGTGGAACTAGGAATTTGAAAGCCATCAGATTCTTAGGACACGTTGTCTGCCACACTTCATTTGTTCGTATGTAAACTCTTACTTGTTGATCGTTTCTACTGCAGTCATACATCTTGTCCATCGGCAAGCCTCTGCTCTGCTAGTTAATCCCAACTAGTGCCCCCTAAACGGGCCACGTGGTAGATGCGTTGGACCATCACGGGGACCACATCAGGGCACGGCATGCGTTATTCGGGTTGCGCTCTGCTAACAAATGCCGAATATGGAAGGTGTGGTGGCACGCCTAGGGGCGGCTAGGACTTAGGGGACACAGCTGCGCCAGCCACCTGCGTCCTCTCCCGCCTCCGGTCTTCTTGACTCTGTCTTGACACCGGGTTCAGGTGATGGAGGAGGAGAGAGTGCGGTAGCTGCAGCGCAAGGCTACTATCACTTTAAACTACATCCCGCGCAAGTCACCGTCCCTGCTCCACTTTCCCATGGAGCATACGGTGGACATCGTCGGACTACGACGGTCGAACTGTCGTAATCCCAACTAACCAAAGAATGAGGACGGAATAAGCCTTGTCAAAATCTACTGATCTCAGTTTTCGCATCAGTGGGTTTGCTTTCCCAAATCACATTTAAGACCTGATTAAAAGGTATCTTTAAAACCACCCCACGCAAAATGATATTTCGGCAATGCACTGATTCATTAAGCCATATGATTTATAGACTTTCACAGGTAACCCCGTGATTTAATCTGCTTATGCCCACAGATTTTGGGCGTTAGTGGTCCTGTGAAACATTGAGCCAATAAAATCAGTGAATAACTACCAACCATACACAAGTCTTTGTTTGATGGATGTAATGAAGTATCACCTTATGGCATTTAACCAGCAGCCCATTCCGGTTAGCCCCGAAGTCAACCTTTTTTCAAATAAAACTTGTACCAAACTGCAATCAAACCTGTTTTTCAGACCGTAAACTCAAAAATAAGCTTTGAATAACTTCCAAGAAGTTTGAGAAAAATTATCCTTCTCGTCCTTCACAAAAGTCTTCATGTATGGATTCTAATTTTCAGGCACGCATCCATTTCGGACTTTTTCTGAATCTCTGTAAACCGGGTTAGGTCATGTGGTCTTTCCAGGGTTTTTCTGCAGAAGACGTGTTTGGAACAAGGTGTGAGAATAACTCTTTATATTTTTAACTTAATAGTGTTTAAAGATAATTTTTAATGAAACTTTATGAAAGTGTGGAGTGCGTGATTAAAAGAATTGCTTTTTTCCGTGGCTTTTTAGCCTCATTAAATAGTCTGAGCTTGTTAAAACTAGTGCATACGCAACGGGCTTGCCCGGAACCCAGATTACAGCATGCAGAACTTTCAAAAGTAACTTTAATTACATTCTTCTCACCATGGTCGACCAGTATAGACTTATTTCACTTTAAAGTGGTACAACGCCCATATAAGTGCACAATGCAGTCCAACACCTATTAGTTCATGCAATAACCGATTTGCTTATTCGAAAGTCTACCAATTCCTTGATATGTTAGGCGAAGACATGTCACGGATTTCATCTTGCACGATCAAAACATTGCACTTTGCTTGTTGAATCGTAAACTTGCAAGTAAAATTCAAGGGCTTTTAAAAAGTCACCTGAAGGGATCATAATTTCAGCGATAAAAGTTAGCATTATCAGCTTGTCCTTTGAAGAATTGCAGCTTGACACGATGACCTATGCAACCCGTGATTACTTATTGCTTCACCCAGGGTGAGGTCCTAAATGGCCTGTCAGTGGCTTCAGGGATGATCTTTTCCCTGAAGGAGCAATGAAACATCGTTCGCAACGAAAATTCGGCCAACGAGCTTTGACGTGCAAAATGCACCAAAAATGTGCCTCAATTTTTCGCATAGGGAATTTTTTTCCTTTCTTCCCTTACATAGTTCGAGTCTTTGCTTACCAGGTAACACACGGGCTCACGGTTTAGCCAATAACATTGAAGTTCACCAACTCAACCTGCGTGCAGAATGCGCTAAGTGCGTTCCATTTACTTAATCAGTAGGTCCCTCAGCGTTCCTGTTTGTTTTCTGATACAAAAGACAACTTGGCGAGCATAAGCGCTGCTTTCGATAACTTCTCTTCAGGCCAGTACAGTTATAGGGAAACGTTGGAACGCAGTAGAAATTTAAAACATGAAATCGATAATGTTCGTCCATTTGTGTGGGTTATCTGAGGAATGTGCATAGGGGGAGGGTGATAAGAAACGTTATGATAAGCGGTAGTGAGTGTTTGGTAGAGCCGTTCTAGGCGAAGGGGGAGGACAGAGATGGCGCGGGGGATGCATGCAGTTACGAGGCCGGTGGCCAAGCTAAGCGCAGAGCTTGTACGAGGTTCTTTGTGCGCACAAGACCGGCTTCTTCAACCTAATGGCAGTCGCTTCTGCTGCTGCTAGTAGACGTTGACCCAGTGGCTTGGGGTAGTTTGGTGGGACCTTATAAATTACACGGAAAGCTTCGCTGGGGTCCACATTATGATATCTGAACTCCAGTTCCCACCTCGTATTGTTTAATTTCTCAGGAAATTAATGCGCGAATGCGGGGTAAAGCCTTTGGAACAAACGTTGGGCCAGAGCTTGAAAAGGTCATTGCGAAGGGTGTACTCCAAGTTCGCTGCTTAAGTTTCACGAAAAGTAAACAAAACTGGACGGGAAACTGGACTTCCTACACCGGGGAATTCTCGAGGAACCAATTTTAAGTTGAACACTTTACATATGCCTCATGCAGCGGCACAGAATCGGTAAAACACACGTGTCTTGACTTTTCGCTGGTCATTATGGTAAATATGTACGTGGTCGAATTCTACCCACTATCTATTAGCAGTTTGTACGGATTACCTGGTTATTCCACAGTTGCTGATGGATTTCTGATCAAATATCCATATTACCTTTCTGATTGTGCCTACTATGCATGGGCTAATTCAGGTTTTCATATTAATTTTCCGGAAAGTAAACAAGGCAGTTAAAATTTGACATCACTATTTCTGGGTTCTCTACTCCTCACCGCTAGCTCTGAAGGCAGCTTCCGTGAGGTTTGGAGGATTCTCGATTGCAGCTGGCAAATTATGTTCTCATGACTTGACTAATACAGTATTCTGGTGGTGCACGGCCAATGAAATGCGCCTGGATTACTTCTAAGTGATAGCAGACTTGCACTGTATCTAGCACACTCTCTCTTCCCTCACCCACCTGTGCCCAGTGTCAAGACAGAAGACCGGAGACGGGATCTTGGGCAGATGGATGGTGCGACGTGAGTCTGCACCTGCAGGCACCACCACGCATCCTTTCCATCTTCTAAATTTGTTATGGGAAGTCAACCCGAATAACGCCTGTAATGCCCTGATGTAGCATTCGCGTTTATCTACCACGTGGCCCCTTTCGAGGGCACACCTGACTAACGCAGCATTGTGTCCACTAACTAACTGGCTTCGACTTCAACGCTCCGGTCTTTCCAGCCATAACTCTATCGTAGATTTACGTTGTCATATCACTTCAATAACTGTAGCCAATCTTATACCTAGATGGCCTTTCTCAGATATAGGACGCACTGATGATCACAAACGTCCATGAAACAGCGGTCTGCGTTTTGCCTGTTGCACCTTTAGTGTATTATTATACGTGGCATGTTTCCTACAGCACAGCGTTCGTTGTCGCCAGTAGCAAGCTGGCGGGCGGAAAGAATATGATTGATCGAGATCCTGACCGCAACAGTGAGGGTGACACGCTTACTTGACTTCTATATAACCCTCACAACACAAGGCACATGATGTATTGATGGTCGGTAAAAACCGTGAAACAGCTGTCTGCGTCTTGCCTGTTACATTCTTACTGTGTTATCTACGTATTACGCAGACTGGCCTCTAGGATGATGCTGGGCACTTTGATTCAGCGCAAACCAAACGCTTAGTGTCTCCACTGTAAACTCTCGAACGTGCTTTAACAATATCAACGTGAGCTGAAATTTTGACTTTAAAAATTTTCAACCGGTGGGTAAGCTTGGATTTTCTACTGGCTGAAGACCAACCAGCAATGGTTTATTATTAAATTGTCCATTTACAGCCTCTGCTGTCGATGGAATCTCATGCCTTTCCCGAAGAGCCTTCTCTGTACTTCTGACTTGGAAGTTGTGCGTGCTGTCTGCGCAGGGACCCATATATGACTTGTACGGTTCCTCCAAATCCATTGATGAGTTTGATGAACGCTGCAGAGCCTTAAATCGACAACCATGCCAGTGCGACTGTCGTTACTGATGATCTCCAACGTAGACGTTGACTTTTGCGTTGATTAGTTTATAGTGCGATAAGCCTAGCGCTGATTTTACCACATGCTCTCCTCCATCACCCAATAGACTCCGATGGCCAAACAATGTCAGGACGACCGGAGGTAGTGGTTGATCATTCCAACCAGCCGTCGAAGAGCGCGGAGGTAGATATGGCGCAGATGCGCCTAACAACAGCAGAAACTCGCGCGCGCGCGTCCTCACGGTGCCCTCTCCGAAACAGTGCTGGTCCCTGTCACTTAGAAAGGACAAACTTCTTAGAAAGTCGACAAGGAAGAAGAATCTGTAAAAGGTCAAGTTCCTCAAGAAACTATCTGAACAGGGAGGAGAAGGTGGAGGAGGAGTATGGGAAGGTTAATGTACACGGCACAGTAGCCAACGCCTGGGGACCTACCCAGTCAGAAATCATGTAGAAAAAGTCAACTTATGATTCAATGTCAAAATTAAGCCAATTTGTGAGTTTACAGAAATCAGAGAATTAACTTAGGAAAATTCAAAGTAATAGGCACTATAAAATTTTGGCGATCGCACTTTGCGTGCCAAAAATTACCACTGGGGATAATTGCTGGATACGATGTGGGCATAGGAACGACTGCAAACCTGGTAGTGCATATAACCTCTGGGAAAATGTCAGATGGGGTCAATTTTATTGATTCATAACACTTAAGCAAATCTTAACGTGAACTCTAACCTTAACTATAACCCTTAACTTAACCTTAACCTCTGCAAAATCCCTACATTGGCTCTAACCTTAACACTACCCATAATCTGGAACATTAGCGCAAGACCCAGGAAATCAGCGGCATTCTTATTCATGGGTCTTGCAAATTAATGATTCCCAGTATCGATTGCTGGCACCCAAAATATTATTAAGTGCTGTGATTGTCAAGATTGTGTCAGAACACCCTGTGGCAGCTGTTTTAAGACTAATAGACTTAAAATTGATAAATAGAAGCCGGGATTCATGTCCTCCACGTAACTATTCCCATAAAAAGCTATTTGTGCATTGTATATTTCCCTCGTACTAACGAGATTGCAATCACCCAGAATTTTAAACCTGGTTATTTGCCACAATATATCATTTTAGTTTACTCCGTAAAGTCATATTTATCATACAAATGCCCGAGTGGGGATGATGATGCGGTTGTTGTAGATCAGCTGATACTGGCCTTTCCACATGCGTCCATCAGAGGCAGCTGCTATCCCTAATTGATTGGCAAATCACCAAAAAGACATTTATAGCATCAAGCCTGTAGTGTAGACAAGGGTCATAACTGCTAAGAACAAAGGTATACAAAAAAACTAACACTAAAAGTGGAATTGTGTGTCTAAACTACAAACAACAAAAGGACGGTAAAAAAATAACAGAGGATTGTTAGAATTCAGACTCACGAAAGCGTAGCCTTCTTAGATAGTAAGTGATGTTGAGGATTGTAAGGAGCTCTGCACTAGATCCAGAAAGCTATGCACCAAGGTTGAAGAGCAGAATCAGGAGTTCATTTGAGATGACGTTTGATGAATTGCAATCGAGGAATGAAGATCGATGGTTGCAATTGACTGCAAATAATTAAGAAAAATCAGTACAATTAAGGTAGTACTGGCAACATGCAGAAGTGAAAACAGGAGACCTCACAAAAAAATAGGGAGTAGTATGTTATATGACGCGAAATTTATGGATGGGAATATGTTTCAGGAAATGTGTTAGGTTCGGATGTCTTGGCGGTACTTATGGCTGTACTGGTCAAACTTCCGCTTAAAAGTGTCAACGGATGGGGGCATGATTATGTCGGCCGGCAGAGCATTCCAGGCCTTAATCACTCTGTTGGAGAAGAAGAACCTTCTTGTGTCGAGTCTTGCACCTGTCACTCGTAGTTTAATGGGATGTCCTCGCAAAGTAGTGGTAGTGGCCAGCTCAAAGAAGTCGCCAGATGCAAGGCAACAATCCTGAAGCCGCAGCATTCGAAAGGCTTTTATTAAGTCGCCGCGTAGCTGTCTATAGTCCAGAGGAAACAGATCAAGATTAGACAATCGTGTCTCGTAAGGCAGGCAGCTTTGACCTTGAACAAGCTTGGTTGCACGTCTTTGGACCTTCTCAAGGTTGTTGTGGTCTTTGACAGACCACGGTCTCCAGGCTTGTATGGCAAATTCCAATTGTGGTCGCACGAACATCCCGAAGACCTTATTAAAGCACTCTTTGTTGAACTTTGCGAACGCTCACTTAATTAGATACAAGCTTGACATGGCAGATTTTGCTACTTTTGAGCAATGTAACGATGGCTTCAGTGTGGGTGTGATCCATACACCTAGATCTTTCTGAGCCTCTACCTCTGGTAGCGGTGTGTCGTCCAGATAGTAAATTCTCTGGTGCCCGGAGCTGGTTCTGCCGAATCGCAGAATATTGCACTTGGTAGCATTGAATGGGAGGAGCCAGTTGTGCGTCCATTCCTCGAGTCGATGCAAGTTCACCTGTAGATTTTCTTCATCAGCTGCGTTGTAGATGACCTTCCAAAGCTTTATATCGTCAGCAAACATGGCGGTGTCACAGTCCAAGCCACTTACGCAATCATCAATGTATATAAGGAAGAGGATAGGGCCCAGGACGGAGTCCTGAGGAACCCCACTCTCAACCGCCACCTCCACCGATTGTTGATTGCCAAGACGGACAATCTGAGATCGCCCAATCAAGAAGTTTTCGATCCACTTCAAAAGCTTGCCCCTTACCCCAATGCGGTTGAGTTTGTATAGGAGACGTTGGTGAGGCACGCTATCAAAGGCCTTCTTGAAGTCTATGTACACTGCGTGCACTACATTTCCTTCATCGACCGCTCGGGTCCATCGTTCCAGACAGTAGAGCAAATTAGTTAAACAGGACCTTCCTCTGCGGAATCCGTGCTGCGCTTCAGAGAGAAGATGATGCCGCTCCAGAAACTGCATCAGTTCACGTTTGATGATTCGCTCCATAATCTTGCAACATATAGAGGTGAGACTTACCGGCCTGTAGTTATTTGCGGAATCCCGGCTGCCACTTTTATGTATTGGGGAAATCCACGCGGTCTTCCAATCGGGTGGCAATTTGCCTGCAGCGAGGGAGGCTTGGAAGAGTAGACACAAGGGTTCTGCCAACTCTACGGCCAACTCCTTCAACGACTTTGCCGGTATTACATCAGGACCTGGCGATTTGGTTTCGTCCAGCTTCAGTAGTTCCTGCAGAACAATAGGTTCTGTTATGACCACTGAGTCAATTGTCGGGACCTCTTCCGCACTATAGTTATCAGCGGTTAGATTGGCTTCTCTCGTAAAAACTGACTGAAAGAACTCAGATAGATGTTCAGCCTTTTCTTCGTCCTTGCAAATTTCGACGCCTTCATTCGTTTTTAACAGAGGGATGGGGTCTTTATTTCGAGTGCACTGCCTAATGTAGTTGTAGAAGAGCTTCGGGTTTTCTGCTGCACGGTTTATCAAGTTACTCTCAAAACTTTGGCGGGCTTCATAAACCAGGCCTTTTAACCTGTTCCTCTGCGTCTTGTACTTCGTCAGCGATTCGGCGGTCTTTTCCCTGAGATAAGTTTGCCATTGCTTTCGCTTGCGGTTTACTTCACTCTTCAGTGTGTTCGTTAGCCATTGGGGCCTGTTGGTGATCTTTTTTCCGAATTAGGACAGTAGTTGGTGATAAGTCCTTGTAATACGGCCTTAAATTGCAACCAATCCTCTAGAATACACCCGGTGAATGTTTCATTCCAATCTAAATGGCGCACATCAATTTTCATTTGGGTAAAGTCTCCACGCCATAGGTTGCGTTTGACTGTGATGCTTCGATCGGGGACAGAGAAGAGTGAATATTCCCATTGTAGGACTACGTGATCACTTTTGCCCAGCGGGGATAGACAGTTCACAACATCTACGCTGTCAGGCGCCTTTGTCAATACAAGGTCCAAACAATTAGCTTGTTGCCCCTCACGTATTCTGGTCGGAGACCGGACGTGTTGAGTAAGGAAGCTTTGTGTATAGCTTCTAGGAGGCGGCGATCGAAGTTTAATTCCGAGCCTGGTGCCGAGCTCAGATTCCAATCGATATTCGGAGCGTTAAAGTCGCCCATAATCATTACTTCGGATCGACTAGCAAACGATTCTAAATCATCTATCAGTCTACTGTCTGACTGCTGATCGTTTCTTGGTGGTCGGTAGACCGTTAGGATCTCAAGTGCTTTAGACCCCGGCGTTCTGATGGTGAGCCAGATGGCTTCAGTTTCACACGCGAGCTTTTCCTTTTTTTCTGACGCGAGCAGGCCATATCTGACATAAGTCAGCACACCCCCACCATGACGTCCTGTTCTATCCTTTCTGAATAACTTAAAACCGGGAATGGCAACTTCACGATCGTCCACCTTCGCGGTCAGCCACGTTTCAGTTATGGAGATGATATCTGGTGAAGTTTGGCACACGTATATTTTAAGCTCGTCTAATTTAGGGAGTAGGCTTTTGGACATTGGTATATAAACATTTTAGTTTATTTGTGTGTTTTAAGCCGGCTATGTCGCTGCCTTCTTTAATTGAGGCAGCTGGACCGACATTCGCACAGGATGAGTCCATATTCAAGAGACTTTGCATATTTCCGCAGTAGAACTGGATTTTGTGTAGATTGTTGCATTGGATTAGTTGCTCGACCGTGAGACTTTTGTCAGAATGATGGGCGTCCTCCACAGAAGGGGTTTTTGTATTCGAACAATCACTCCGTTTCTTATTACAAGTCCCTTCTCTCTCTGTTCTTTCAAGTTCTCCAATTCCGCTTTTAGTGCCCTCCATTTCATTCTCTCTTGTACGGAGTAGTCCTGTTGTAAAAAAATACCTCTGTGACCGGAGACTCCCCCTGCTGTTCGCTCGATTAGAAGGTCTCTCTGAAGTTTGTTTTTCCAAAAATTACCTTTAAAAGGCCTTGATTTATTTCTTAGAAGGCTTGTGTTATCTTTACTATTTAGTCGGAAAAAGTTTAAAAACCCTAATTTTTTTCATCCTCTCTTATTATTTCACTCAAACACTCTTTGCAAGGCCATGATATCATCATTTATTCTACACCTGGGGATTTTCGTTGGTTGATTCACGAATCCCATGGACGATTATGCATTGTGACCCTGTCCACAGCACCTCTATCCAGGGGGTTCTGTTGAATAATTTGTCTGGCTGATGTTGGGGCTTCCCCAATACTGGCTTCAACGTCTTTGGCTTGGGGAGGTATTACCACTGTGGGTCCACTTTGTGTCCTCCATTCGGTGGACAACAGGTCCTCTATATTTGCCTCTGATGAAGCGCGCGTGGCCTGGAGACTATTTTTCGTTAATCATTATCTGTCGTGTTTCGTTTAGTTCGTTCATTGTTATATTTTGATCAATTTCATTTTGTACCTTCGATTGCTTTTCTGGTGAGTTTGAAATCATCCCCTTCGGATTTTTGGTACCCGTCCCTGTGGTCTTACCTTTCGCCTTTTTCTTATTCTTCAGTGTTACTGGAGGCTCTGCGTCACTACTCTTGACTGTTATCTTAGATACCACGTTTTTTATATTTGGGGATTTGTTGTGTAGGTTGCCTCGTGCTCTACTCCGTGTTATCCCTATGCGTTGATGCTGGCAATCGATCCTCTGAAACGAGGGGCTGCTGTATAAAAATTCTTCATAATCCTGATTTCTTCCTCCAGTTGATTTTAACTTGGAGGCTAGCATTTGACAACCGCGACAATAGTTTTCCTGGTACTTTGGCTGTAACCAATTTATAAGGCTTTTAGAGCGCCCATCCGGGCGTGCCGCGATGGTGCAGTCGGTAGGCGTTGGTCTTGTAGGAGTGGGGTTGCCGGTTCGATTCCGCCCCAAGTAGCATTTTGCACTTCAATTTCAGCCTTCACCATTTTGCACACAGATAATATATCCACAAGAAAAAAACGTTAGATATGAATTTTCGTCCTATGTTGGAGGGAAAAGCCTGTTACGTCATTCTCCTATTAGATAATGACTTTAAAGGCTGGATATTTTCGTCCTAATACAGTAGTAGATGAATTCGGAAGAGATATCTTTATCAAGTATGTTCGAAATATGATGCATTCAACGAATAATTTTAGTAGAGTAACTCAGCCTTTGAAGAAGTTGCTTGTCTCGGTTCTCAAACAGTCGACACGAGGGTGAGCCGACTCGATGGAAGTCCGCGTTCTGTGAAATCCGTTGAAAAGTTGTGAGGACGAAGTTATCGTTTAGTGGAATCCAGTTTCTGGTACCGGAAAGCTAATCGAGTGGACAGTAGGCCACAATTCTTGAAGAACATAAATTCCTTAGAGGTCAGAAATTTGAACCTAAATTCGAAACGCGCGCGATCTTCTACTGACACAATGAAAGAATAATATCATTCCCTATATAGTATGGTTTGTTGTATACGGAATTGAAGTCTTATACAAAATAAGCAAACTGCAATTAAAAAACTACTTTATGCATGCTTTTAATGGAACTGGTTACCGAAGTGGATGAGCCCGAAAACGTAGCAAATTACCCTGTTTTAATCGTTGAAACTTTGAATTACTTATTTACTATGTAGATGGCTGATCCTGTAAACATGGTCTCGGATCAAACGAACTGAAAAGTGAACAAGTGTGCCTTTCTCCCACTGGAATTCTGCACTAAAGACTGAAGTTCAGCTTAGATGTACGAGCGAATAGCTTGTATCGACCACATTCTTACGGTCATTGCAAAGTTCAGTAAATGTACATTACCTTACCTACTTAACAATAATAAGTACAAATATGTTTTCCTATATTAATACGTTGCGTATCAGATTACCCTAGTCCCCAGTTCTAATGCGTAATAATTTGGTTTAATTAAACTGCACGTGTAAATTCCGCACAGCAATCTCCGTATATGCCAATGTCTATGTTGTCCATTTCCTAAGCTGCATCAAATAAATGAGTTTTACTTCAATACCTGGAAGTTATTTTTAAAGGCAGAAACCACATGACCCGAAAATCTTTGTTGGGGAAAAGAGGCATCGAAAAGCTGATCACCAAGCTGCGCCTATGAACTGGATACAAAAATGAACTCCTAGCCGCTTAAATTTGAAGATATATAGAGTGTCTGAAGTATAGGAGTTGCGGTGGCAGGCTTATCCTTGCTGCCAAACGGTAACCGCTACAATCTTATTCGTATTTACATCAACTCACATGGTGACCAGGAATAAGAAATGAGGCAGTGCTACGAACGGATATAGTTGTAGATGGTGGGATGGATTTTGGCAGTCATAGCCCAATCTCAAGTGAAGCCAGCATTGAGGAATTCATCCTCATGGCAAATCAGCTTATTCTTCGCTATAGTACTCCGGGCGCGCTTGAACCTATAATGACTCGCTAATAGTCATGACTTAGAATTGCGCCAACGGATATGATAAGTCAATATGCATGTGTAGTACATCGGATTGATCAGAAAAGTGAAGGACAGGCTTCAATATGGTCTCCATGCCACTTCCACAGGTGAACTTTTAATCGCTCTCTATGAAAGCCTGGTACATGTGGTGGTGGGCGGGTCATGTTTGACTTTAGCGGCCACGGCGTCCGCGCCCAACTCAGGTTGTCTTGTCAGTGGAGCAAGTTGGGTGAGAGAGAGCAATACGTAACTGAACGAAGTACAACA